>CAUHTR010000396.1:0-139180 GCA_959609185.1 Schmidtea polychroa | reverse complement strand
NTAAAAATAACTATCATTAAATTCCAAAAGAGACTAGATAGCTAATGATAACGTCTAATAAACCAGTAAATTCATTTAAATGACAATAATTGGTATATCCAAGTGAATTCTCCAATAAAATCATCTAAAAAGCATCATTTCCCCTAAATATATCAATATTTATGTTTGGTGTTTCAATGATAAATATTGGGAAGATCATATATTCTCCTCAAACTAATAAGATTCCTTAAAATCCCTTAAATGACTATATTTCTACCCTTAATTCATATTATTACAAATATTTCACTAAAATCATCTAAAAATCATCAAATTTCCGTGAAATAACTCTAACTTTAAAGATTAGTATTTTATCGATAAATATCCTTAAAAGGTTATATATTTACCTCAGACTAATAAGATTGCTTAAAGTCCTCTTTAAATGACTATAATTCTAACTTTAATTCCTATTATCACGAATATTTCCTTATAAAACATGTAAAATAATCATTAAAAAAAATAATCATTAACCCTAAATAATTTATAAAATCTAATGATAAAACCGGTTATAATTAAATTTTTGTTAATCACTGTAAATTTTTGTAAATCACTGAACTCGAAATTTAAAATAAATATAACTGACTAAGTCCCATTGAAAGATTAAATTTATCCATTCAATAAAATTTATTTCTTCAAATGGTCAACTTTTGTCGTTGCCCGTCTAAATAAAGATAAAAATGTCAATCTTTATTATCTGTAAAGTTTCATTGTCAAAACCAAGTAAATCGGTCATTAACACTACGTAATAAAACATTGTTCTAAAATATAAATCTAAATTAATATACAATGAATTAATCACAACCTAATAAAACAATTCACATTATTATTGATTCATAACTGACTAATGTATTGCAATTTCCCTTAAAACATTGATATTTTACCAACATCATCCTTAAAAAATCATATATTCCCATATTTACCCATCTTTCATTAAATTCAATCGACTATATCTTCTTTACAATGATATATTCCCATCTTAACCCATCGCTCATTAAATTTAACCGACTATATCCCCTCTAAAGATCATATTTTCCCATCATAACTGATCTCTCATTAAATCTAACCGACAATATCCCATCTTAACCGATCTCTCAGCAAATATTTCTACCCTTTTAAACATCTATCCAATTATATCCCTTAATTTCCCTAAAGATTCCACCCACTTGAGCCCTTATATATATCAATCCTCTTAAAATCCTTAGAGAACTTCAAAAATGACTTTTAATTAATTGTTATTATTGAAATAAATTAGAAGCTAAATAATAAGAGCCCACTAAAAGATTAAAATTCACTAAAGTTTTCTAAAAATATTTACCATCAAATACCTAACTGCAGATGATATATATTGATTGATCATAATTCTTCAGCTTTTCAACCAATCATTTTCAAGTAATAACAGCAAACTAAATTTCTGTATATCCTACAATAATTATCAAGTAAATTTAAAGTCCTTGATAAAGTTAACTGGTTTCTTAGCATATGTTTTTTTAAAGTGCATTAAATATAAAATGGAAATATGCTTAGAAAATTATTGAAAAAATTATTTATTCAAATATATTACAAAGTTATCATCAAAAATTTATTCTATCACTTGATTATTATCCTAATTGTCATTGAAATTAATTTTTATTTAAAAACTAATCAATAAAATACAACTAATTATCAAGAAATTAATTAAATTTATCAATTAAATTTATCACCATTAAAACTTTAAATTTTTAATCAGTCAACATGAAATTCTTAGAAAATTATTCAATATCCTCATCAAAATTTATCCTATCACTTGATTATTGTACAAACACTAATTATTAACCTCATTAAAAATAAATTTTTATTTAAAATTAAAAAACAAGTCAATAAAAATACATCCAATTATCAAGAAATTAATTAAATTTACCTTAGAATTAGCATTAAATTTTTAAATATTCATTCAATCAACATGAAATTTGCAAAAAAGATCAAAATTCACAAAAATGATAGAAATCCGCAAAAATAATAGAAAATTACAAAAATTGATGGAAATTCACAAAAATGATAGAAATTTACTTGAATATTTATTAAAACCATCAATTCTAAAAATTACCAATGAATACCTTAAACAACAAATTTGCCTAAATAATCATTCAAATAAAAGCTTTAAATACTAGTACCTTTACGATCAGTACCCTTGTGACATGTTGAATGTGAGTAGTACCCTTGTGACTAGTACCCTTAGGGGGTCAAAACATCCTGTCGGATAAACTCCGAGTATATATAATAAAACGAATTAACTCATTCAAATTTATCATTGAATCAGTCAAATTATCACAAATTTTGATACAAAATCTTATTCTAAAGTGGTAAGCAATTATAGGATAAAAAGGAAAAGAGAAATATTCTTTAAACATTGATAAAATTAACAATGAAGGTGGTAAGAAAGTTGGTGGTTATTCAATCTTTTGATAATAAATTTAAAAATCTTACTTTAAATTACTTATTTAGCTTTAATTTGATTATTTAATTTTAAAATTTGGACCTTAATTAACTTTAATTTAATTTTTTAGAACCTTAATTTAGTTATTTGAGCCTATTCATTACTTTAATTTAAAATTTTGGACCTTGATTTACTTTAATTTAAAAATTTGAACATTAATTTACTTATTTGAGCCCTTAATTAACTTTAATTTTAAAATTTGGATTATTATTTACTTTAATTTAAAAATTTAAACCTTAATTTACTTATTTGAACCCATTGATTACTTTAATTCAATTATTAGACCCATTATTTACTTTAATTCAAAATCTGAGCCCATAATTTACTGTAATCCAATTTTTAGACCCATAATTTGCTTTATTTTAAAGATTTACCATGTTTTTTAGTGTAGACCGCCTTTTTGTATTGAAATTCTCAGGACCAAGGAGACCCACCTGAATTGATCTAGAAAAATCCATGCTTTTTTGTATTGAAAAATTTGCAAATTTGTATTGAAAATCCCAAGACCATCGAGACCCCCTCACTATAATCTGAATAATTTATGCTTTTTTTGTGATAGTCGGATTTTGTATTGAAAATCCCAGGATCATCGAGACCCCCTCACTATAATCTGAATAATGCATGCTTTTTTTGTGATAGTCGGATTTTGTATTGAAAAAAAAATTTGTATTGAAAATCCCAGGGCTATCGAGACCCCTTTACTATAGTCTGAAAAAATATTTTTTGTACTAAAAATCCCTGAAAGCAAAAAAAATGAGTTGGGAACAATTTAACCCCCCCCCCTCCCGGGGAGATAATTGTTCCCGGACGCTACTAACTACCTACTGCCATATCATAAGGAAAATGGTTTTACAAGTCTGTGATTCATCTGTGATTCGAAAACATCTGAGGTCAGTGGAAGACTTGGCAAGTTTTTTGATAAATTTGCCAAGCTGCTATTTAAAAATTGTAAAGAATCAATGAATCTAATTCTTCTGTCTTTCGATGTCGCTGTAAGTGTGAGAAACTTTTCTGTTGATTGTGGAATAACATTTAAATTCCAATCTGGGAATTTTCCAATTGCATATTTTAATATATGATGAATGTCATATCCAAGAAGATTGTGAAATACAACAGGTAAAGACGGATTGATTCTTCTAGCCATATTACAATCTTGACATGCTGCTCCGAGATATTGACCGGTAAAATGATCATGATCTCGAACAGGTATATTGATAATCTTTTTACAAAGGTAGCAATGAGTTTGGTTCGTAAATTCTTCTTGCTGTTCCCAAGTGAGTTCCATCATTTCCTTCGATCCATTAATTTTATACCACGGATAAACTATGTGTGTAGCTATATCATCCAATGCTTGTATAAACTGAATGATACAGTTTTTCCCAACAAATGTATCATTTCGAATCGGATGACCTTGATTAAGAAGCACAAATTCAGATGCAATCGGCTCATGTTTTTGGAAGTGTTTGTCATCTAGAGGTAATATCGATTCAAAGTCCGCGTACACAACAAACTGCTGTTTTATAGTTTTACTCTAGTCTTTAAATTCGATATATTTATTCTCTGGCACTGAGTATAGAGTCGTCCGCTCCACATTCTTCCTACAAAGACCTATATGTCTTTCAAAAGTAGGACATTTTCGAAACCCGTGAAGACACGTATGGCACCAATGTGATTGGATTCTGACTCCTTCTACTCTATTTCTGTAATTCAGAAGTCGATCGAGATTGGTTTACAGCCAAATAATGATAATTTAATTCTAAAATTTAGTTAATATTTTTAATGATTAAAAGAAATATTACCTTCTTCAATCAATAAGAATATATCTGAGATCCCGTCGAAGTACTTCTATATACCAAGTCAGCGAACGGATTCTTGAAAATATTTTCACTATTCTGTTTAATTGGATCTTTATTATATTTGAGAACATTGATCGCTAGATTAGGATTGATTGCTTCAAATTGGCAAATGTTAACCAACTTCATTGGAAACCAATCTGATTTCCATTATATATATATCATTTTATTTAGAGTAAAAATGGTTAAAATACACTTTGTTGAGTGTATTTCTCCAACTTTTCTTTTAATTTTTCAATTCCATCATTAATAAATGAAGATGACATTGTAATTGCTTTATTCGACAAACATCATTTTTTAATTTCACCATCCTCTTTCATAAACTCTGCACAAAGTCCAAATTGGATTTTTACTGTCCCCATTAGTAGATGGTAGTGTACCATCCAGACCATGTCCCATCCACACCACTACCCTCCTCCTCTGAAGAAAATATTTTTTTAAACGCGGAATTTTATAACAAACATAAAATTATATAGTCTATATATAGAAAAAGTGCATAGTTTCCATGGAAAATGGGCTCCAAAGTCTCAAACTTCAACATAAAATGCATAATTTAAAATCATTCATATATTATCAAACATAGAAAATCTTATATTGTAGAAATAAAATCATATTCAACACATGGTGGGACAATGAACAAAAGCTTTAATAAAATACTTGTAAAAATATTTTTAAAAATATGAAAGTACTTTAAAGTGAAGGTCACACCACTTGACATAGAAAATTTTTTGATAATGTACTTTAAAGTGAAGGTGACTTAGAAAAAACTTTGAAAAATAAAAATGCCTGGATAAATTTGAAAATTTTAAGGTCACAACACTTTGAAAATTTTTATATAAAAATACTTGGAAAAAATCAACAAATTACTAGAAAAAAAAATCACAAGGAATATTTACAAAATATTTCCAAATCACAAAATCCCCAAAATAAATTTCACAACTCAAAAATTTCCCAAATTTTAAAAAGTCCCAAAACTAAATTTCCCAAATTTTAAAAAGTCCCAAAACTAAATTTCCCAAATTTTCCCAACTCAAAAAGTCGCAAAATTTCCCAAATTTCTACACTGCACTTTGGTTTTTATTCGAATTTTAAGATTGGTCAAATTACAATTTGGTTAATTTAAACAAATTTAAGTATTATTTATGTACCTGTACATAAATTGATTTGTATACAAATGGTCAAGATTAATGTATGGTATTGAATTATTTTAATCTAAATATTTAATTACTCCTTTTGAATAGATTTGCATAATTGGTTGCATCGGACTGACCAGATTGAATATTTTCAAAAAAGTTTTAAAGTGTTCTCGTCAATAGATATGACCAAAATCATACAATAAACCCTACGAATATTAACTATCGTGCTAATTTGTGTGCATTGAAAAGTCTTAAATGTACATACATTATTGCAATCATAAGTTGCGGTGGTTTACAAAGTCATACAAAACCTGGAGATTTTGTAGTTTCGGATCATTTTTTTTGTTGATCGAACAAATAAAAGATTTCAAACTTTCTATGATGGACAACCAAATTCATCACAAGGTGTTCATCAGAATCCAATAAGTGAGCCGTTTTGTGAGATAATCCGTCAGGTATTAAAAATTTAATTTGATATTTTCAATGTCTGTTAGATATTGTTAAAGGCTGCTGCACAATTATGTGAGGAAGTCCATAAATCGGGAACATTTGTTACCATAGAATGACCTAGGTTTTCTTTGAAATTTTAGTCAAAGTTTTAGAATCAACTGGTAGCTTCTGTTATCAATGTGACTACAGTAACTGAAGTGATTCTTGTCAAAGAATTAGACTTATGTTATGCATCTTTGGCAATGGTGACTGACTACGACAGCTGGTTGGATACTTAGGATTTAGTACATGTTCAAAAAGATTCTCATGTCATGAAATCCAATACCTTGCGTGTGATAAAGATTATTATTGAATCTATTAAGTTAATTAATGACGAAGATTTGTTTGAAACTCTAAATATAAATAATGTCAATGATTTTTTTTTCGAGTGTTAATGTTACAATCATTTAGGATCTTATTGAGCAATATACTGTTTAATACTCGGGCCATTTTGATCATTGGTGCAAAATAAATTATACCTTTAGATGTCAGCCTATCAATTCAATTCAATCATACAAAATTACCCAAATTTGAAATGTTGATATGTTAAAACAGATATGTTTTTGTAATTTATTTTGAACATCAATATTTTTGAATTTTTGATCTTTTAAATATGAAAAATATATAAAAATCAAAACATTTGACGCAATGAAAACAAACTAATGGTGGTTCAAAATTTTCTGTTGTTTGATGACTGGATTTAATCTCAAATTTTCTGCTTCATGAATTCAAAATTAATCAGAAGTTAAAACTAAGCGATCCTAAGTTGAGAGTTGGTTATTATTTTTAGGATTTCGAGTTTTCAATTAAGACCTTATTAACAATAGGTTCATATGCGTACACGTGAAATTCCGTTTTGCAGCGAACAAAATTAGATTTTAATTTTTTGTACCTTTTTAAAAATTTTTCTTTGGGAAATTTTGCGACTTTTTGAGTTGGGAAAATTTGGGAAATTTATTTATGGACATTTTAAATTTTGGGAAAATTTTGGGAAAATTTTGAGAAAATAATTTTGGGACTTTTTAAAATTTGGGAAATTTTTGAGTTGGGAAAATTTGTGAAAAATAATTTTGGGACTTTTTAAATTTTGGTAAATTTTTGAGTTGGGAAAATTTGGGAAATTTATTTTTGGGACTTTTTAAATTTTGGGAAATTTTTGAGTTGGGAAAATTTGGGAAATTTAGTTTTGGGACTTTTTAAATTTTGGGAAATTTGTGACATGTTGAATGTGAGTAGTACCCTTGTGACTAGTACCCTTAGGGGGTCAAAACATCCTGTCGGATAAACTCCGAGTATATATAATAAAACTGAATTAACTCATTCAAATTTATCATTGAATCAGTCAAATTATCACAAATTTTGATACAAAATCTTATTCTAAAGTGGTAAGCAATTATAGGATAAAAAGGAAAAGAGAACGGTAAAACGAATTAAGGAGATTAGGGAAAAGAAGACATAGAATAGGAATACGGAAAGGTAAAAAGAATCAAATCAAACAGAAAAAGAGGAAAACGTGGGTCAAGAGAATCTAAAGAAATAAAAGGTCAATATTATCTATTTACAAAGCATCAACGCCGAACGGAGAATCGGTCAAACGTAACTTTGATTATTGATTGTAAAGTGGTGAGAAAAGATTGTGAATTTTGTAATTTCAATATACGTTGGGTCGTTATTATTTTGATTTAAAGGACACGAGGAGTCAGAGGTAACCGACTTAAATTAACCAAAAACCCAACAATTTTTTAATAATATTTTTATCATTTTTATTATTTTCATGATTATATCCAGGAACATTTTCATAATTTTAAATCAATTTTTTAAAATAATAATAATAAAATATAACTAACATTTTGATTCCATGATAATATCTTGAGTATCGGCCTCAATATCATTTTCACCATCATTAATTGTTTGATCAACTAAAGAATTTTTAATTTCAATTAAATTTTAAAAATAAACTTACTTAATAAAACATCTTCTTCATCAACACTATTAATAATTGGCAGATCTTGACTATAGTTGTCGACCTCGCTGACTTCATACCATAAATTCTCTAAAATAATAATAAAAAGTTCTCTGTCCATTTTGAAAGTTAGCGATTTGAAAAATTGATTTTGTAAAAATATTTGGAAATTGTAAACGATTATATAGAAAATGAATATTTTACTGTCCAATCAAAATCAAGGAAGGGGTAGGAAAATAATAAATATATTACGTTGCATTATTTTAAAACTTCAATATATTTTGAAAACACATTTTGACGCTAAAGTTTACTTACTTAACAAAGACATAATAAAACTAAAATTATTAGATTAAAGATTCAATAGTTAAAACAAAATATATGAGATACATTAGATATTTGATAGTCAAATCTTCTAGAAATTATAACTATTCATTGATGTATTTATCAACAAAACATCAAAATAGATTAAAAACATCAATATTTAAAACAAAACGAGTGTGCAAATAAAATTATAATCTGACTAATTGTTAGAAAATTAAATTCTATATATTAATGATTATACTAAAAATTCTTTAAAACTATGAAAAATTAATGAAAAATTCAAATTTACGATAAAAAATATTTATGCATCATATAATATATGACATATACCAATTCTAATCAAATAATTTATTTTTAAATAAAGTTGTAACATGTGAATAAAATATTCTAAAAAGATATGTTAACTGTATAAAATAGCAATTTATCATACAAAACATACGTGTAACACATAAAAACACGAATCAATCCATTAAAATTAAATTTTAACTATACATTATGTAACTTTAAAAGTTACTTTAACCATGTAAAAAATACAAATTTTTCGTAAAATCATGTGTGTATTACACACAAAACAAGATATAAAATTTTTAATCAATTCATTTTATCTATATAATATAATATATATTAAATATATGAATAAAATCCCAAGAAAATTACGCCAACCCTATGAAAAATACAAATTTATCGTAAAAGCATGTGTGTATTACACAAAAGCAACAAACTGAAATTATAATTCCAGCAGTTTGTAGAGAATTGAATTCTGCCTATACATGGTTACACTTAAATCCCGATCAAACCTGTGAAAAGGGTCAAAAAAAGAGAAAAAACAGTTTAGTAGAAGGAAGTGTGCTCCATGACTCATCGTTTTTTGTCATTTTTTGCACTAACCCCTCGCGATGACTCATCGCTAAACAAAGACATATGACTCATCGATGACTCATCCATGGCAACGGTGGTAACCATGGTAACCAGGTCAAGGCCACGTGACTCGTCCATAGCAACCGTGGTAACCATGGTAATTAGGGCAAGGTCATTCTACTTTTAGTAACAAGGTCATGTGACGTCATTTGTGACTCATCAAGGTCATTCTATTTTTAGTAACTAGGTCAAGGCCATTCTATTTTTAGTAACTAGGTCACGTGACGTCATCGATGACTCATTGATGATTCATTCTATTCTTAGTAACTAGGTCAAGGTCATTCTATTTTTAGTAACGAGGCCATACGACTCATCATTTTTGGAACAAAGCCAATGACTCATCTTTAAAGTACATATGACTCATCATTTTGAAACAAATACATTTAAACAAAGACATTTAAAAAAGAAATTTAAACAAAGTCATTAAAACTAAGACGATGACTCATCGTTTTTTAAACAAAGACATTAAAACAAACATTTAAACAAAGACATTCAAACAAAGACATTTAAACAAATATTTAAATAAATACATTTAAACAAAGACTCATCGATGACTCATAGTTTAAATAGGGTTAATTTTTATTTATTTTTATTTACACTAGCACCCTGCCCCTGTGTATGACTCATCGATGACTCATCCTTTTTAGAACAAAGACAAATCATTTATTTTTAAAACAAAGACTCAACACAAGATTCATCATCTACTTTTTAGAACAAAGACTTCTTTTTGGTAAACCAAAAATGATTGTATATGTCGCTACAGAATAATAACAATTATAATAATAATAATTAAAATAACAATAATAATTAAAATAATAATAATAATTAAAATAATAATAATAATTATAATAATAATAATTATTATTATTATAATAATTATAAAAACATACCCATTTCTTCATAAAAAAAGTTATGTTTCATAAAATTTGTTTTCATAGAAATTGGTTTCATATAAGTTGTTTCATGAAAAATTAAAAAATGAATCATTAAAAATTTAATTATAAAAAATTTAAATCATAAAAAAAATTTACAAAAATAATAATTACCTCTCGATCATTTGAAAAAGATATACAAAGCATCGATAATATGTACCCAATCAAAATACCGATTGGATAGAAAATATTATCGATGCTTTGTTTTTTAAATATGAGTCATCGATGAGTCATCGATTACTCACATAATAACAAATAATGTCTTTGTTACTTACATAAAGACATCTTTGTTAAATTTACACGTGACATGTCTTTATGTGAATAAAAAAAATTAATAATATTTATGCCAATAATAATAATAATAATAATACTAATAATAATAATAATAATAATAATAATAATAATAATAATAATAATAATAATAATAATAATAATAATAATAATAATAATAATAATAATATAATAATAATAATAATAATAATAATAATAATAATAATAATAATAATAATAATAATAATAATAATATATTTATATGTACTCATATTTGTGCTGTTTGAAATTCGAACAATGAAAGGATCAATAAAAATCTGAAAACCAATTCAATGTCACCAATTTCAAAATTTTTCATCGAAAAACTCCCCCATAAACCTTACAGTCGTCAACTACCACCAAAATATACTAAATAAGCTTAGCATAATATACATTTAACTTATATTATATTTAAAAATATAAATTGTAAATTTTTATGAATGACCCCCCTCAAAATTATACAGTCATTATCTATTACCTAAATATACTAAATCGTCTTATCTTAATATTTATTCCACTTATATTATATTCAAAATTATAACTTGAAAATTTTTATAAATGACCCCCCCTCATATCATATAGTCATTAATGATTACCCGGAAGTACTAATTTAATTTGTTTTCAATTATATCTAACTTATATTACTTTTAAAAATATAGCTTATAGTTTTAACCCCTCAAAACATGTAACCATTAATTATTACTTAGGTATATTGAATTATATCATGTTCATATAGGGTTAAATTATAGTTCATTTAAAAAATATAATTTCATAATTTTTATGACCCCCCCATATGTGGAAAACTTATAGGAACATAAATTTACCTCTATTATTATTATCGTTATTAATATTATTATTATTATTACGATTATTAGTATCATTGCCAATAGTACTTTCACATCTTTATTTTATAAAATAAAATTACAAACCAAATTATCGATTTTAGGAATACCCCTAATGACAAATTTAACTTGGAATTTTTCCCCCAATAATATTTCAGTAATTCTCTAAGGTTTATTTTTAGTAACACCCCCCCCATTTTAATAATATGCCGAGCTCGAAGAGAACAATACCAATTTCAATTATGTGTACACATATGTCTACGTGTGCATGAGTGTATACATAACGGCATTATAGCGGTATAATTTATCCCCCAGGTTATCGGGTGATGGGACCCTTATAGATAATTCAACTGCCCCAGATAACGACGCCACTAATAATAACTTAAATAAAATGTATAAATTATAATATCAAGTGGTGCAGCCCTAGTTTATATCAATTTCATGACTACAAACCCTCCAGAATTGAATCTAATAACATTACAAATTCAGACATTAGATTGTATTATAAAAAATGAAAAGTCAAAAGTAATTTTCCGATTTCATTTATTTAAAAAACAAAAATACCGAATAACATTTTAAAATTAATAATTCATCTTTAAATTCCAATCTTCTAAATTTTTATTTTTGTTGACACGAATATAGGATTAAGTTTGTTCACAATCCCGCAATCGGATCAAGTAATTTATTTATCATTGTTGGAGTTTTCTTCCAGAATGTTTTTGAACATTTTTTTGTCATTTCGAAGCGCTTTAGAGATTTATTATACTTATCTCGCTCCTTCTTATCACATTTTCTTTTGTGTTACAATGATTTCTACATTTTCTCAATTACACGGAATGTCCAGTTTGGTATTCAATATTTGTCCAGCTAATTTTCGATTTCCTTCTAACGATCGGGTATCCTAATAAAGTATTCCAAAGGTTGATATTTATTACTTATAACACTAACTTGATTTTTTAATAACTATACCAGTTAGAAAAGTTACAACGTTTAAATGCCACAAACTATCATAAATGACTAATATTTACCATTAGACTAGAACAACTAAATTATAAAAGTACCACAACTTTGCCGTAGAGTCTAAAGGTAAACTTAATATATTTTCCCTGATTTTTGGCACAATGTAAATGAATAACTTTAAACAAAAAATAATAGCAAAAATATAACAATTGAAAATGGCAATCGACATGATTTGTTAAATAGAAAAAGCATTAATCTATAATCAAAATTGTAATGAATATAATTGAAATTGTAAATAAAAAATAATTTAATTAAATATTGAATTAAAATGAAAAAATTAATATTTGTAGTTAGTCATTGTTATTAATTCTCACTTGTTTAACACATTGACTGTGTCTTGACCCCAAAAACACCAGAAACATTTTGTAAAGATATTAATCATAAATAATTTTGGTTTACTTTAAAGACAGCTAATTCATTTAAAAAACCGAAGTCGCTCCTGGCGAAAGTGTGATAAATTTGTGACGCGGCGAATGCGTTAATGAGATAGAAACTTTAGAAATTAAATATAATTTGATTTTATCCGTTCAAAATCAAGTAAGTATTTAGCATTATATGTATATGTATGTGTATGTATTGTTGGGCTAGAACCGAGAATCGAGAGCTTGTTTTAATGAATCAAAAATATATAACATAAAAATCGCACCAAGTTAAATTAAAACACCAAACACTAAAGTACATAACACACGGATGATAAATAAGACCCGGTTAATAAAATAAAGGAACGCAAATAAAGGTCGCAATCACTAACACCATTAGTAGAAATATCGCATTTGGAATATCTAATAACTAAAAATTAAAATAATAATAAATAAAATAATGGGTAATAAATTAATTAATAATATGGAAAACTTTTAAATATATAAATATAAAATTTAAAATAAATTACCTAGTAAACTGGTAAAATAATAAAAAGTAGAATAAAAGTAGTAGAATTAGATAAACCATAAAATTTATAAAACTAAATTGTTTAATGAAAACTAAAAATAAAACCAACAAAATTATTTAAATTATAAAACTTATAAAACCAAATTGTTTAAATTAATGAAACTAAAGTAAAATTAACTGAACTTATTTAAATTATAAAACTTGTAAAACTAAATTAAAATTAGCAAAAACTATTTAAATTATAGAATTTATAAAAATAAATCTTAAAAATTAATAAAAATTAGAATTTTGATTAATTAAATTAATTAAATTAAAAAATAAATAATTGCACACATTCATGCATGCATGCAAAATTAATCAGAATTGCCTCGCATTCTAATTGGATATAACAGCAGAGAATGCGTAGGCGTATAATTCAATCAGTATAAATACTGAGTGAAATTTCATTTTAAAAAAAATGGAGAAGTCACGCTCAACTGGTTAACTGAAAATCGCTACAGTAGACAATGCAAATCCCGTGGCTCTCGATTGTCAGTTTTATGCATGCGTGGTGAGGTAAATTTGATGTAATAATCATTATGTTAATGATTATTATATGTTAATTTTATGTTAAAATTTATATGAAATAATATGTAATTTTTAGGATTTAGTAATTGAATTGGTTTAGCTAATTTTGTGTCTGTTCATTTTAATTTTAACTTGGAATAATATTTTTAATAGGAGTAAGATGCGTTTGATTTTATTAGTGACAAATTTATATGATGTAAAATGTAATTTATAAGATTGAATAAATTTTTTTTTAATTGATTTTGTTTTTAATTGATTCTTGAGTTTTGTCTATTGCTATTTTTGTCTTTTTTGGATAATAATATAATATAGGTTGTGTTTTCATGAAATTTATGTGTCGATGCTCTGGGCTGGGGAAGGTTTGTGGACGGGCGGCACTACGTGCTGTTAGTCGGCAGATGTTTCGCCAGTTGAGTCCATCGGGGTAGGGGATATAAATAGGGATATGAACGGTTGGAGAGGGTAAAATCAATTTGCGATAGTTTAGGGCCTTATTTAGAGTTAGATAGTATAAGACGGCTCAGTCACTTTTATTTTCATAGATATTTCTGAGTTAGGAGAAATAATAGGATAGTTATATCCAGTTGTCGGTAGACAAAGTAGGTTTAGGCAATCTTATAGAAACCACGAATAATTAAGATACCCGATAGTTCAGGATTAGAAATACAGGCAGATCCCTGCTCAAATTTTCATGAGAAGTGTGGAAACATGTGTATTAACTTATGAATAAGGGCCAACCCCTGCTCAACTTTTTTGAAGGATAATTTGGATATTATAGAGAGAATATAACAATAATTATTAGATGGACAATAAGGACGGATCCCTGCGCAAAAGTTTTACAAGGGAACAGTTGGAAATACCCTTAATTGAGGACCACAAATGATCTAAAACAGCATACATAGTGAATAATGACGTAAGACCTTCCATCGGCAGTCTAGAACCCGAAAGGAAAATACAATGGGGAGTAGTTTTAGCAATAGAGCTCACCTGCTCATTGTTTTTTCACCTTTGTGTACAGTACCAACATGGTCGTCGCCATGGGTACACAAATGGTTTAAGGTGCAATAGTCATGGAGGTGCTTAGGAAAGAGTCGAACGATTATGATTACCCCTGACGTATTTAAAATATAAAATGTCACACCCCTAAGTAACCAACAGTATGTATGTATGTATATATGTATGTATGTGTGTATGTATGTATACGTGTATAGATGTGTATGCTTATGTAGGTATAAAGAGATGATGAATGTGTAAATACATGTGAGAACGAAATCTAGCAAAGGGACCAGTATAAATCGGACACATATCTTCTACCGATAGCCCGTGGACCCAAAGAGTGCCCGACAATTATAGTGCAATTAGTGCGCTCACTTCTTGCGAGTACTCACCCACTTGATACAGTACCAACGTTGATTACTCAACGGGTATCAAGCGGTAAAACAATGTTGTATCTTGGGTAAGCTGGTAACAGTACTAAAGAGCAAAATATTTGATCATCAGTAACCCACCATAGTACTACTGATGATGAGGAAGAAGAAGGGGGCGAGAGTTGAACAAAAATGCTTGTGTATAAAAAATATTTGGGGCATTATACAAAATAGGACTTTTTTCTGTTTATTTACTATTAGGAGGTTCATTCTGTAAAAGATTAAAATCAGTTTTTGTTTCCATAAATTTTATTTCAATAAATATCAAAATCAAATTATGTCTTCTTTAATCTTTCTTATTTAAACAAATTTTCTACGAAGATATTTTTAATTAAAATATCTTCTTATTTTGTTTTTTTTTAAAAATTAATCTAAACTTTAATTTTTAAAATTTTCAATTTAAAAATTTCTTCATCATAAAACTTCCTTATATCCCCCTTCTTAAGAAATTTTTAAGTTTTTCCACATTTCTTTCGATCCTTTTTCCATCTTCATTTCTTAAGATGTATCGTCTGTCATGCACTTTCTCTATCACTTTGTACGGACCTTCATACCTGTCCTGGCCTTTGTGGCGTGTTTCTACTTTTACTAATACTTCTTCTCCTACATTGAATTTTCTCCTTGTTTGTTCTTCTAGTTCTTCCTTTATCGGTATTTCTTTGGACCCGTACCATTTTTCCCTGCTAATCTTTTTTCCAAAAACTATCTCTACCGGGCTTTTCCCTGCCGTTTTTTGTTTGGTTGCATTTAAAGTGAATTCTACTTCTGGTAATATCTCTGCCCAATCCGTCTTCTTTCTATCCTGTAAAGTAGCATTTATCAAATCCCGTATTGTCCTGAATTGTCTTTCTATCTGACCGTTTGTTTGGTGATGGTATGGACTCGAGAAACATAATTTAATATCTAGCATCTTTGTGAATTCTCTCATCATTCCTGATTCAAACGCCTTTCCGCAATCAACTCTTATCTCCTTTGGGCATCCAAATCTTAAAATCCACTTTTCTAAAATCGTTTTCTTTATTGTTTCTTCGTCTTGTTTTGTTATCGCTGTCAAGACTTGATACTTACTATACTGATCTATTGTGCCCAATATATACTTCTTACGTCCTTTTGTTTCTGCCAACGGTCCACATATATCCACGAATATAATTTCGAACATTTCCTTCGAATCTTGTCTTTTTACTGGTTCTTTCATTGTTATTGTTAAAGCCTTGGTTTTTTGACAAATTTCACAACTTCGAACAATCTCCTGAATCTTACTCCACAGGTGTTTTCCAACATATCTATCTTTCATATAATCGGCTATCTTCTCGACTCCAGCATGACACAATAGTCTATGTATTTCCTTTATTGTTTCTTGTAACTCATTTTCAGGTATCATCGTTTTCTTTCGTACTTCTTCTACAATTCCATGTTGGATGTTGCTTCTTCCCATCTTCTCTGATCGAGTCTAGTAATCTGGTTTTTATCTTTCCTTTCTTAGCTTCTTCGTGGGCCATTTGACATTGAACACACGTGTCACATTTAGTTCTCGACACCATGTCTGCATTTCTGTATTCTACTCTTATATCTAAACTGCTCAAATAATTGATCCATGTTTGGAATTGTGAAGTAATTCGGCTTCTTGGTTGTCATCATAAACGTGATTGCCTTGTGGTCTGTCCTGAGCGTGAATCTTCTTCCGTAGAGATAGTGCTTAAAATGAATGCAAAAATAATATACCGCCAATAGTTCCTTTCTTGTAATACAATATCCTTTCTCGTGGCTCGTCATCGAGTGTGATCCATACGCAATTACTCTTTCCTTTCCATCTTTATCTCTTTGTGAAAGTACTGCTCCAATGGTATCGAAACTAGCGTCGGTATCTAAAATGAACTCCTTTTTCAGATCCGGAAAACATAAGATTGGCGCCGTCGTGAGTGCTAATTTCAATCCCTCAAACACGCTATTCGTTCCTTCACTCCGATTCTAATTTTTGTTACTTGGTCCGCTACATAATTGTTCTAACATCCTTGCCTTCTTTGCATAATCACTGATGAATCTTCTATAATAATTGCAAATACCTAAAAAGCTTCGGAGTTTCTTTACGCAATTAGGCTTCCCAAAGTTCTGTATGGCCTGAATTTTAGATGGATCTGTCTGTACTCCTTCCTTGCTGATTATGTGTCCCAAGAATCTGATTTCTTCCTTTATTATTTGGCATTTTTCTGGATTAATCCTTAGGCCTGCTTCCTCAATCGCCTTTAACACTTCTCCGAGTATTGTATAGTGTTTCTCTTTACTGCTTGAATAAATCAAGATGTCGTCCAAATACACCATTGCTCCCTTTATTTTGCCTAATACTTTTGTCATCATTTCTTGGAACGTACCTGGTGCTGCTGCAATTCCAAACGGCATTCTGTTGAAACAATATTGTCCGTTCTTTGTTGAGAAAGCTGTTTTCTCCTGTGATTCTTCTTCTAGTTCCACTTGGTAATATGCATTACCTAGATCGATTGAGCTGAAAAAGACGGATCCTCCTAACAAATCCAACATCTCGTCTATGTTTGGCATTGGAAATGCCTGCCTCTCTGTTACCGCGTTCAGCTGTCTAAAGTCCAAGCATAGTCTAATATCCTTTTTCTCTTTTTTCCATACACATATTAGCGGTGTATTCCATGGAGAGTTACATTTCCGTATAATTCCATTTTCGTACAAATTTTGTATTGCTTCTTCAATCTTTGATTCCAAATTTAGTGGTTGGCGATATGGTTTTATGTTTATCGGCTCACCTCTTGTAACTATCTTGTGTTTTACCAAATGTGTGCGACCCACATCCCATTTATCTGCCATAAACACGTTTCCACTGTTTGTTATAATTTCCTTTAATTTGCTATCTTCATTGATTTTTAACTGCTCAAACGCTCGTATCAATCGTTCTTCATCCTTTATTTTTCTGCCAAATTTTGCTTCAATGTTACAAATATAGTTCTTGTCTTTTTCACTAGCCTCGATATCTTTAATTTTTAACAGTCTAAATCCAAATGTTTCTTGTAATTCGATTCCTCCAATCACGTCTGGTGTCACTTTCTCCGCCACAATGAATATAACTTCCTTCGAAACATTTCCAATGGTTACTTGCACCTTCGTTTTTCCTATTGTCTCGATCGTACTCTCGTTTGCGCATCGTAACTTATCGTCACTTTTCGTCAATTGTTGTCCTCGTAGCTTGTTGAAACAGTTCACACTCATTACATTGATTCTTGCCCCAGTGTCTAATAAACAGTCGAAATTTTCCCCATTCATCCTTACTGTTATACTAGGCCTTCCTTGCATTCTGTTATACAAAATTTCAACAACCTGCTCCGTTTCAATGGTTCCAATTCTTTCCACTTCCTCTTCAAACATTTCTCTCTTTAGGAACCTGTATACTTTCTCGCTTACCCTTCCAACATTCTCCCACTTTTCTGCCCCTTGAGGATATCCCATCAATTTTCTGTTAGAATATGGCTCCAACCAACTCCTCTACTGGTGGAGCCCTGTTGTTTGGGTACGTCTTCCTAAAATTATCTTCATTTGTCTCTACACACGATTCCCTTTCTTCTTCTTCCTCGATACCATTTATCCGACTGTATCTGTTTCCCGTGAATCTTTGTCTCTCCGTCGCTCTCCCGTACCTCATCTTTGTATAACACTCCTCGGATCTATGACCATTTCTGCTACATCTTTAACAACGTATTTCCTGACACAATCTTCTTATATGACCTTCTTTCCCACACCCAAAACATCTTGGAGCTTTTTTATCTGGACAGTTTCTACTTATATGTCCGCTTCTATGACATGTCCAGCATTCTATTTTACCTTTTATTGGACAATCAATTTTCGTGTGTCCTATTTTGTGGCATAACCAGCATTCTGGCATTTCTCTTCGGATACTTTCTTCTCTCTGTTCTTTCTTCTTGTATTGTACTCTTCCCTGTGGTTCCTGATAGACCACTCTGGCGTAACTTTTCATACTGTTTATCTGCTCTCTTTGCTTGTCTACTTTGTCCATCAGAGTTAGTGTTTCCTTTTTTTCTTCTGTGCTTTTTATCTTCCGTAGTATCACTTCTTTCTCGACTTCTTTATTCTCCGCACATACTATTTGGTTAATTATTAGTTGTCTCGCGTCTGTGTGCGCTTTTTTCTTTGTTTTGGTTGTGTGCGCACACAGACGCGTAAAATTGAGAAGGTGAAAATTTTAATCTGATCTCGCGTCTGTGTGCGTTTTTCTTTTCTTTGTTTTTGGCTGTGTGCGCACACAGACGCGAGCAAGAGGTATTTTTCAATTTATTGTTAATTAAGTTGTTTATTTTTTGATTTTAGAATTTTATTAGGTTTTTGTGTGATTGTATTTGATGGCAATGGAAACCTTCTTTGTTTATTGAGTTTTATTTCGATTGGTTTTTTGAATAATTGAAATTACAATGGCAACATCTAAATATAACGGGGGATTGATGGATCTCGATGATTTAGTGGCAAGGTTGAATAGAACCCGCAGCAAAATGGAAATAGAAACTATTTGTAAAGACGATGTTATCAGATCTATCAAATCTATTAAAATTCTGGGTAAGGGATTCTCTCTAATCACATTATCTCGAGACCGGCAATTAGTTCAATCTGTACCTGGTGAATTGAATATGGATCAAACAAATTTGTTGAAATGTGCTCAAGATCAAAATGGCCGAATCGATATCGTTTTGTGTTCAGAAAGGAATAATATGAGATCAAATTTATGTGTAGCTACACGAAGACAGGTTCCAGATAAAATGATTGAGAAGAGTTCAGCTACAAGATTGTTTAATATTACTGACACGGAAAAATTGTTATTATGCTGCAATAAAATGTTTATGTGTTATTATGAATATGCGAATGAACACTATTAACATCCTTGCTGTTAATTTCTCTTTGGTAAATTCTTTATTTTCGAACAACCTATCAACAAGGTCCTCCACCTTTTTAAAATACGTTTCTATTTCTTCACCCTTCCGCTTGTAATTCAACAAGTTTTGTAGATCCTTTAAAACATCTCTTTCACGATCGAATGCCAATCGCAACCTAGCCTGGAATCCTTCGGCTTTTTTCAGTGTTTTGGCGTACACTTCCAGGAGATCCACATCAATCATGCAAGATGTTAATCTTTCCTGGTCTTTCTTCTGCGTGATTCCCTTGGCGTCGAAATAAATTTCGCATCTTTTAATGAACTTTTCCAAATCGTCCCCTTGGCAGAATACCTTTGGTAGCAATCTTTCGGTGATTGCGTCCGTGTTTACCCCTGCCACCATATTAGGAGGTTCATTCTGTAAAAGATTAAAATCAGTTTTTGTTTCCATAAATTTTATTTCAATAAATATCAAAATCAAATTATGTCTTCTTTAATCTTTCTTATTTAAACAAATTTTCTACGAAGATATTTTTAATTAAAATATCTTCTTATTTTTTTTTTAAATTAATCTTAACTTTAAGTTTTAAAATTTTCAATTTAAAAATTTCTTCATCATAAAACTTCCTCATATTTACAAAATAGAACACTTTATTTATTAATTTACAAAATAGAATACTTTATTTATTAATTTACAAAATAGAACACTTTTTTTAAAACCAGAATGTCAGTTAATATTGAAAGTTTTTATACCAATAAGATGATTTGAAATCATTGATTTCCAGATATAATTAATAACATTAAAAAATCAGGAAGCCTATTAAAATTAAATTTTTTATTAATTTTTTTGTCTTGGGTTTTTCCATCATTATTTGAGCGCATCTATTAAAATAGTTTTTAAATTAATCGAAAAATAGAATGGTTTGGGAAATTCAGGAGGGGCAAGTGATTTTAGTATGTGTAGCGTTTGGGATCAGTATTTAATTTTCTCCCCCTCTTTAGATTTCTATAGTGTAAGATGTATCTCATTGCACTATTAATGAGAACTCAGTGTGAGACAACTTCTTATATAGTACTATTGTCATTAGCTCAAACAATTAGGATCATCCTAGTGTGTAATTTAATATCAGGTTTTTCTGATTTTTCACTTTTAAAATCTAATAATTTTTATTGGTTTAACTCTTTTTTTGTTTTAATTTGTTAATTTAATTTTTAAATAAATTCTTTTCCTTTGATCCTGATTGTTTGATCAATCGCTTTCTCACACCATCTTTATCCCATGGATTCAGAGGTGTTTCTTGCAATTTTGTGTATTTTTTCAGCTATTATTTCTTAGTTTTACTGCTCCTAACGTGTTTCATGTGTAACTTCTTGTAGTTTTTGACTTTATTATTTTTATTTTACTTATTTCCCTCTTGTTATATTTTTATTTTTGTTTTAATTGGTGTTTTTTATATTATTTTAATGAACTTTATGCTTTTTACATGCTGTGTCCGTTTTTACTAATTGAAATAAGAAAACTTATTTTGAAGAAGAAAAAATTTCTATTCATTTCAGCCCAACATCGATTTTGATGGTAATTTTTGTTTTTATTTTTGAAATTTTATTTTTGAATTATTTTTTATTGAATTTTCCTTCATGATGGATATAGGCATTTTCAGAATATTCTGTGCTATTTTAATTTAATTCTTATTTTGATTGCTTTTTTATTAATTATTTTTATGGTTTTTGTTATTTTAAAAATTAAATATCTATTTTTATAAATTTTATTTGGTCGTTTGGCGGTCATAATGGATTTCGCCGTTTTTATGGGTTGTTCTGGGTTTTTATTCAAATTTTTGCACAATTTTTGTCTTTAAATTACTTTTCGTCGCGATTTTAGGAAAATTTCTTTAATTTACTTTCTTTTTTTACTTCATTGGAATTTGTTTATTGTTGTTATGTGGTTTTGGTTGTATTTGAGCAAGTTTCAAGTACTTATTGCTCGTGTTTTTATTTTTTTTTATTTGGATGTTTTATTTTGTGTATTGTACTTTTCTATTATATTTGTTTATTTGGTATTTGCTATATTTTTTTAAGTAGACTTACTACTGGGTATGCGTGTTGTGTACCGACACATTCCGTCACAATCTTGACTTTTTGGTCTAAAAATCAGTTTTAGCCCAACACTTCTCTCAATAAATTTTTCTCTTTTTCCATAGTTACTTATTGTGAAAGGACCTTATTTACTGTAATTATTGTTAATAATACACACATTGGTTATTGTTTTGATTTTTATATTATCGATACTTTACATTTATTAATAAATTTTCATGATAATAGATATGATAGAAGTTAAAATCATAAGGCGTTTCAGAGTCAAGTGCAACTGACGGCATAGCACTGTGATAAATAAAAAATCCTGAATGTCAACATATGTAACCATGTCATTTACAAGTCCCACGATAACAAATTAAATTGAAATTATTTTGTAATTTTGAGTGTATCAAATTTAATTATGAATTACTAATAAGATTTTAACAGTTTTATTTTGGTAATAAAGCTCCAATGAAGATTAACATTTTTTTAAATTAATCTTTTCAAATACTTAGAAAATCTTCAATTAAATAGATTTTGAAAATTCAAAAATTACTTAATGTTTAAATATTTGTTTAAATAATTATTAAAAAAATTATGACATAATATTTTTAAATATTCTCTAATCTCAAAGTTTTTGTATTTCTAAGTTTTTGAGATATTTTTTCCCACTTTAATTAAAAGCTATGAAATTGCGCCAATCCAAGTTATTTTACAGTAAAGAAAATTCTAATGATTCTAAGCTATGTTTAATGAAAAGTTCTTCGTTGGAAATGGCTTCAGAAAACTGTGATCTTAATTCTGAAAATATTCCTAAATTAATTATAAGAAAACGAAAAAGTACCGTTGTGACTAATGATAAAAAGATTGAGTGTCTCAAGTCAAACAGGGTTACAGATGAATTACCAAAATTATCCAACATTGTAATTTCTGAGCATGTTGCCCGATGTTCCAAATTTTCTAAATTCATTGATTGCAAGCATTTCTTTGAAAATTTTATATCAAAAATAAATTTTGATGACAAAGTTTGTTGGAATAATTTATACTCACCAAAAACTGCTAATAATTTCTTGGCAAGTAATTTTAAAAATATATTAAAGTTTAAAAACTGGTTGGAAAGTTGGAATCAGAGTACGAAATCATCAAGGAATGAGTCAAATGATAGTGATTTTGAAAATTATGAATTTAGTAATACGAAGTCTAAAACCAAAGCGCTTCCCAACATATGTATTATTTTTGGTTGTCGAGGAGTAGGAAAATCAAGTCTTGTTTACGCAATATCAAGTGAAACAAATTACACAGTTTTCGAAACCAATTGTAGTTCCAGAAGAACAGGAAATGATATTTTAAATAAGTTGGAAAATGCAGCTCATAATCAACAAATTAAATTAAGACCAAAAATAAACTCATTTGTTGAATCTACGAAATTATCAAAGAAAAAACGGTCAAAATTGAATATTGAATATCTTGAACCAATTCCAAAGAAAACGAAATTAGATGAGACTTTGAAATATCAAAATTGCTTAGACAATCGATCTTTGTTTTTATTTGATGATGTGGATGTTATAATGGATGAAGATAAAGGATTGTTCAAAGCTATTTGTTCTTTAGTGGAAAAACGACCGATAATATTAACGGTTTCCGATTCCATTGAAATGAAAAAGGTTATTTCACAATTAGGAAAAAATTCATACGTAAAAATACAAATAGAACAAAGTCCTATAACAGATATTGCTGTTTATTTGCAATTGATTTTATTATCCCGGGGCTTAGTCGTTCAACATGGAGATATGCTTCAGTGGATGTTTAGTACTTGTCCTGTACTTGATTTGAGATCGTGTTTGAATAATTTACAATTTGCTTTTGTTAACCGGTATCTTGATTTCAAACCAAAATTAGAATTTCTACATTGGGATCATTATAAAATAAAAAATTTATATAATAATATTCCATTAGATAATGAAGAAGATTCAACTGCAGCAGATAATGTAAATTTCAAGTTATTTATATTATTCATAATTTTGATTTATTGAATTTATTTATTATCTATCATATATATTTATTATCTATCATTTAAATATTAATATAAATAATTAATTTTTCGTTTGCAAAAAATCTGTACAATTTGACCAAAAAAATATTAAGAAAAAATTAACCTATAAAAAGAACTTTACTTAATACCAACCTAAAATCCTCATAATAATAATTCTTTGTATATTTGATATTTAATATAGTATTTTTAATTTTTTAGCGTGCACCCACGATAACTCATAATTTTCTAAAAATTACTATAAAAACTTTAGTCAATTAAAAAATTATTTTTAGAAATATTTAGTGACCCTTATGAAAAATATATAAGCCTCGAAAAATTTCCTGCTTTCTGAAAATGGACTTTAAATTATTTTTATAATATATCGATTTTTCAAAATTAATCAATAACCTTTAATATCGGTATGAATATTAATCATGCATTATAAATCCTCCCATAAGATAACTTTTTCAAATGGGGTTGCTTCAATATTAATCGATAATTTTTTTAACTATGTGAAGTTAATTAAT
Source organism: Schmidtea polychroa (assembly GCA_959609185.1). Classification (NCBI taxonomy): domain Eukaryota; kingdom Metazoa; phylum Platyhelminthes; order Tricladida; family Dugesiidae; genus Schmidtea; species Schmidtea polychroa. The sequence goes on along the minus strand of CAUHTR010000396.1, from coordinate 114,471 downwards.
AATTTCCTTTGGTTACATGAAAAATATGGCTCACTCATATGAAGAAAATTCAATCAAACCCATGAAACGTTTTTTCCGATTTCTTTGATTCCAAGGAAAATGGAAATTAATCGGTAAAAAATGGAAATATTTCTTAATCGATTTTAAAATATTTTCATAATTTATCAATTACGACAATTTTATTTTTTAAAAAAATTCCTTGTAGTTATAAATAATTTCATTAATAACATTTCTGAGGAATATAATTTTATTTTTTACAATTTTCTAGATGAAATTAGCTTGTAAAAAAGGTGTTCACGATCTCAGTTCACATTTATCATTTCTTGTGGGAATTGATTCACAAATTCCTTACTCGAACAGACGTAAAAATATCACAGAGCAAAGAGACTCTACTATTGATCTTCACAGTTTGTCACAATACGACAATAACAATGGGTTGTCGCATGATATTCAAGAAACACTTGTGACAATGTTTAATAAGAATTTACATGAATCTATGAATAATTTTGAAAAAGATTTTCTTTTAACTTCGTCGACTACGGAATTCAATAAAGTCCGACAACCGAAATCAGTACCAAGTCGAAAACAAATTGAAATCCAGAATCGTATCATAAATTCTCTTAGTCTTAGATCTGTAGTCAGTGGAGCTGCCGATCGAATGGATCGGAGGGATTATTTACGAGTTATGGCAACTCTTGAAAATAAGAGAAAGTCTAATGTTGTCCAGCGCAGGTATATTTTTTTACTTATAAGTTTTCTTTCCTCATTTTTATAATCTAAACTAACTTTTTTTATATAAATACCTCAACAGCAATTATTGAGCATTTGGATTATTTTCTAATATTTAATATTAAATCAAGATCAATCTTTCATTGTTAGTTAGATTTTACTTTCGATGTTCCTCTGCTTCTTAGCGTCTTCATATTTATTTTTTTGCTCTGAGAATTTTCATAGAACTTTACAAAAGTTTGCCCATTTTTATGTGTTTTATGTTTTTATCGTATTCCATTTCAACTTGACTTATCGCTGAATCTTTCTTTACTTTAATCAAGTTCCTATTGCTACTCTTTTCAATTGATGAGTAAGAAATACGATCTATAGTTCGTACAAAGCCAATGCAAATCCTACATAATCACCTTAATTTGTTACACGTCAATTTAGCTAAATTCTGGTCTAAAATTAACAAAAATTATTAAACAATGAATATAGAAAATAGTCCAAATGTCCACTTTTTGACAAGTTCTAAATTTAAAAAATACTAAAATTCATAATTTATTATTTACTATTTCATTAGAAAATAAATTAAGAAATTGAAATATTGAGTGAATAAAATTATTTTATTATTAATAAATTCGATAAATTATTGACCAAATATATATTTATTTCTAAAAAGTTAATTTAACATTAAAAAGCTTCAATAATGATCTTTGTGAGATCAAAAATTAATCGATAATAAATAGAAATAATTCTCAATTGATTTTTAAATATTTTCCTAATTTATCAATTACGATTAACTTTAAAAAAAATTTACTGAAAATTTGAAAAATTCAAAATATTACACTTGTTAATTTTATATATATATTCGTTTGCTAGATTTACACATTATTTTGATCGTATTCGTCTGCACATCCAGGATTCAGATTTGAAGTATTTAATTACGCCTTTCAAGAATAATTCGTTTTAGTTGTTTTGAAATATATTTATCTGTTTTTTTGGTATTTTTAAAAATAAATTTTTTTAACACATGAATTATTTAGTTATTTGTCGATTTTGATAGACCTGGTGTTTTGGAATAAATTCATCTATAATACAAGTTTATGTGCAAACCAATTGATTACTCATAATTTGTCAGAAAATTTGATTTTTTAAAATTTTAAAGTAAGTTAAAAAGTACCTTTTCCTATATTGCTCGCTACATATTTTCATATCTTATATTTTGTTGGGTTATTATTTAACAAGTCGTTTAGTTTCTGACTCTTGGTGTCATTTATTATTATAATCGGATAACTAAAAAGCCCAATACAGAACACTTTTATTCAATTTTAAACACAGTTACAACTTGTCACTGTAATTGGACATTTTTCTCAAAATAACATAAGGTATGTTGCCCAATGGGTAATCTCAATTTCCTGTAGGATAATTCGTAATTTTCTTTAGTTTCACTTATACTTTATCTTTTATTTTTCTCGAAGCTTTGCTAACCTTCACAAATTCTTTATTACTTTATTCAACCAACTAGCGATTTGTTTTTCAACAGCTCTCTTTTTATACTCAGTTTTACTAAACACTTTAATTGCTATTTAACAGTTATTCCCTCATTTTTGGTCTAATTACCTCTATCTGGGATTTCATGTGTCTTAAGTATGTGGTTGTATAGGTCAGTGAGGATGATTTCATCTAACCATGGTTTCTATTGTCTTCACTTGGGGCACTATCATCTCTGCTTTTTATTGTGTTCTCTATCGATTCTATGTCTTCTTTTGTGTGCCAGTCTGGATGGTTGGGATATTCTTTATTTTTAACTGTATTTATGATAGGTGCTTCTTTAATAAAATATGTATTTAGTATTGTAGTGGGTCATCTGCTTTTGTTCTGTCCATGTGTTGCTCTCTTCATATTTGTGTCATTCTGGCATTGGTGGTTTGCCATTCCTGTATTTCCTTAGTGTCGGGAGTGTTGCATTAAATTTGTCACTAAGTCATTTAAGGAATGAAATTTGATGTTAATTGGTTTCGGTGGAATTTCTTCTTCGGTGCCTAAATAGTAAGGTCCTGTGTGGTCCTTATTGTGCCTTTATCTTATTTGAATTCCATTTCTATTAGTTCGTTTATTGTATTCCTTATTGCATTTGTGTTTGGGTTTTTTTTCTGATTGTTTTTCTACTTACTGAATGATGCAGTATAATTAACTTTTGTTAATTTTTTTTGTGAAAAAATAGCGATCTTCGAATGCAATTGAACTGTTTTGAGTACTATTGTCAGGCGAGGAGTTTGACTGGGCGGTACATCTGTCAAATGGTAACGCAGATGTCCCAAGGGAAGCTCAGCTAGGACAGAAACCTGGTGTTAACAAAAAGGGAAAAGCTTCCTTGATCTTGATTTTCAATGCAAATGCAGACCGTAAAAGCGCGGCCCATCGATCCTTTTGATTTTTACAGAATTTGTAGCTAGAGGTGTCAGAAATACCAGTGTCTTTACTATTGATCCGTAACTTTAGGGTTACCTTACACTGTATTCCTATTGTGATGCTTTAACCTAACAGGTGTCTTACGTTAACATTCAACAACCTGTGTAGGTGGGCATATGTTTCCTAAGTGGTCGTATAGATAAGTCCACAATTCATCGATTTTTCATTCCTAAAATTCCTATGCCGGTCGTTTGCTTTCCTTGACCCTTGAATCACTGATTGTATCCTTTTTCTTCTCATATTTTTTGTATCTTCATATCTGATCCCCAATTGCCTTATTACTTCATTATTCTTTATTGTTGAGGCCCGCAAATTAAAATAAATTGAAATGAAATTTAGGTTAATATTTTAAATAAAAAGTAAGTGAAGAAAAAAGACAAATAAAAGCGGGATCATGCACAGAATCGATAGTAAAGGAAAGTGTGATGGAAGCAGTATTAGAAAATGCCAAAAGCAATTACGAAAGGCAAGAATCCGGAAATCCGAGAAAAATCAATAAATTGTAAAATCATCGAAATCGAATGGGGAAAACGGGACAGGTATAGAGTACCTAATGGTCAACAAGATGATGGTTAGGGATTTATCAGAAATTATATATAAGGAAAAGTAAATAAGGAAAGGGAAAATCAGAGGAAATCGGTATTTTGCCTCAGCTAGGGTTAGAAGAAACCGAGTTAAGAATAGGTAAAACGAATTAAGGAGATTAGGGAAAAGAAGACATAGAATAGGAATACGGAAAGGTAAAAAGAATCAAATCAAACAGAAAAAGAGGAAAACGTGGGTCAAGAGAATCTAAAGAAATAAAAGGTCAATATTATCTATTTACAAAGCATCAACGCCGAACGGAGAATCGGTCAAACGTAATTTTGATTATTGATTGTAAAGTGGTGAGAAAAGATTGTGAATTTTGTTATTTCAATATACGTTGGGTCGTTATTGTTTTGATTTAAAGGACACGAGGAGTCAGAGGGAACCGACTTAGATTAATTAAAAACCCAACATATATTCTGGTGAGCCCGACGTGATTGAAAGTCGGCGGAGAATTATTGAAATTTCAAAAATATTTGGAAAAAGAGTACAGACGTGATCGAAAGTCGGCAGAGAATTATTGAACGTAGTGGAAAATTTTTGGAAAATATGGCTGACGAGATAGATATTAAAGAAGTTGAAAAGTAATTTCAAATTATTGTTTAACGTTTGAAGTTTAGCTCAAAGTGAATCTATACAACCTCAGAAGTCAAAAACAAGGCCAAATGGCAAATGATAATGCTGTTATGCCTCTCAATAGAGAGATGATTGATTTCGCAAGTTGCCAAAAATTACCCGTCAATCAATATGGAGGAGACCCTGTTGAATTCGCAGATTTCATGGGAGATTATTATATGTATGCCTCAGCATACGGATGGACACAAGCCATTATGGTTCAGAGATTCCCACTCTATCTGAAAAGTGTGGCAAGAGAAACTTGGCAGCAAGTCGACAAACGGAATGTTGGCAATGATTGGACCAAATTGAAGGATGCAATGGCGCTGAAACTGGTTGGTGGAGATATCAAAAGAATCATGAGACAGAAATTCTATAATCGAGTTCAAGGTCCAGATGAATCGGTCATTGAGTTTGCTTATCATCTGACCACTTTAGCAGATAAAGCCTTTGAAGTCAAACCAGATCAAGTAGATATGGCCAAGCTGGTTAAAGAGTTGTTAGAAGATCAGTTTATAACCGGAGTCCACTCCGAAATCAAAAAGGCCCTATGTTATGTGGATTTTTCTAATTTCGATGAGCTCGTGAAGAAAGCCATGAAGATTGAGCTGAATTTAAAAAGTGCGAAAAGATCAGATGCTTTTGTTGGGCTAGAACTGATTTCTAGACCCAAAACTATAATTTGTGACTGGAATGCGTAGGTACATAACACGAAAAAAGCAAAAAGTACAGTTAAATATTAAAAAAATACATCAAGTAAACAATATTAATTAAGAGAGAAAACAACAAAAATATAAACCCAGAAATTAAATAAAATAATACAAATGCAAGAAGTTGTGCAAAATCTAACTCAAAGATAACAAAGAAACATAGAATTACAAAAAACAGACTCGAATAACTTAAAAGATGGAAAAAACAGTAAAAAATTCTAGAAAATCCCAGAACATTTCATAAAAATGGCGATAACCATCATAAAAGCCATCTAGAGCAATAAAAGTCAGGAAAATAAATAAAGTAGTAATAAAAATAAAAAATTCTTAAAAAGAAATTAGGAAAAACACCATTAAAATAAAAATTAAATTAAAATTAACATGGAATGTTCTGGAACCGTTCCAAATCCATCATGGAGGTAAATATAACAAGAAATAATTAGAAAATAAAAATTTAAAAATAAAAACAAAAATTATGGCACTAAAATTGCCATTAAAAATATCAAAATTAAAAAATAGAAAATTCTGGAATAAAAAGAATTCGAGTTTGTTTTAATGCATCAATACATACACGTGTACTTGCACACACAAAAATAGGTATATATACCGACGCATTTTAGTCACAATTTACTCTTTATGCCAAATTTTTAATTTTTCTCAACTTCGGAATAATAGTAAGATTTTTCTTGTATTTGTTATATGTATTGTAATTGTTATATAATTTAAGTTTGATAATCATGCCTCTTCTATTTAATTTATTCCAATATTCGTTGAATGTAAGAGTGTTCAGAGACACATAGATTCATCTGCGTCTCTGCTCAGTCGTGCATTCAACCACATTTTTTAACTATTGACATTTCACATGCAGACACGCACTATCTATATTATAGTTTATTCTTTTTGTTCGGTCATCGGAGGTCGTCCACTTCAATGGTTCTGCCTTGGAGTTGTGTCGATAAAATCCCTCCGCTATGGCTTTAATTATTTATCATCGGTCGACCACGGTAGGTTTCGACCAAACATAACATTAAGGTTTGTCCTAGTGGTCCCAGTGGGGCTGCGAAAGCAAACACTCTTCCCGACCTTATGCGCAATACACAGTTAAAATCACCACTTAAAATTCTTCACAATAGCTCTACACTAAGATCATAATTTGAGTAGAACTCAGACCCAAACTTATACAATTCTACAATTTAGTAATGTAGTCGGGTGAACATCAATAGAGATTTCAGTTATGCTTATGCGTTTGCCGAATTTAGATAAATGTAAAATAAAATTTATTAGTGATTAAAGTAATTGAAATAATTCTCATAAAGGTATTCGGCATACGTATAGGTAGGACTTAATCCATAAGTTGAGTAGGTCATCGAATTAATTATAGGACTAATGAATCTAATATGGATATTTATATCATAAATTTAACCTCCTCCAAATATAAATTATGAACCTATATCGATCTAAGTGGTCACCCTAAAATAGTTATATGAATTGTGAATTTATACTAATATCAATTATAAATCTCAAATGGTTGTAGACAAATTATAAATGTACCCTGATCATCAAGTTGAAGTATTATAATTTTTATTGATAAATGACCATCTATAAAGTATTGGCAAGTTAAAATGCAATTTCTGATTATATATAATTCTTTACTAAGTTGTATAAGTATAACTCATAAACATACAATCATAAAACATAATCAATTTTAAATCTAGCATTCTCAGATTCCGAGTTAAAATCATAATTTATAAATATATATAATCATACTTTATGACCTTATGCTTTATCTAGAATATACTTCCCTAATGCCTAAACTGGAAACTATAATTATATCAGCTAGGAAAATCTAGATTAAAAACTATAATTTTATATAGAACGCACAAATATCTCAGCCTAAAAATATAACTTATAAAGATTCGAATTATAAAATATAATCTTATGCTAATTTTGAATTCTAACTTATAAATATGAGAGGCTATGTATAGATTATCCATGTATGATGATAATAAAATATAAGCCCTAAACCCAAAATACGACATATAAATGGTAACTGTATCTCGATTATTAAGTATAAATGATAAATGGTTATATATAAATTATAAATGTATCTTAATTATAAAAATACAATCTAAAAATCATTATACATAAAATTGTAGTTATAAAAATATAATTTATAAATAGTTATATATAACTCTGAATTTAAAAATATAAAGTATAAATAGTTATATGTAAATTATTAAAATACAATCTATAAAGAATTATACCTAAAATTTTATAAAGATATAATTTATCAATAGTTATATACAAATCTGAATTTAAAAATATAAAGTATAAATGGTTATATGTAAATTATCAATGTATCTTAATTATAAAATATAAATGGTTATACACAAAATTTTGGTTATGAAAATATAATTTCGAAATAGTTATGTATAAATTTGGATTTAAGAATATAAATTATAAATAGTTATATATAAATTACATACGCATATTGACCCTAAAAATATAATCTATAAATAGTTACGAATAAATTTTACTTACAAAAATATAAATTATAAATAATTATATATAAATTTTGATTATAAAATATAAAGTATAAACAGTTATATATAAATTATATGCGTATATGGACCTTAAAAATATAAACTATAAATAGTTACGGATAAATTCTACTTACAAAAATATAAATTATAAATAATTATATATAAATTTTGATTATAAAAATATAATTTATAACTAGTAATATATAAATCGTAAATGTAGTTTGACTATAAAATACTAATTATAAATAGTCATATATAACTTCTGATCTTAAAAAACACGAATTCTAGATAGTTATATAAAGTTACAAATGCAACTAGATTATAAAATAAAAACCATAAATAATTATATATAAATTATGAATGGATCTGGGTTATCGAAATATAAATTATAAATAGTACTATAAAATTATGTGTAAGAATGTAAATTATAAGTTTGTATTTGACTGGAACCTAATTTACAACTATCTAAATTATGAACTGTGGTTTTGTATTCCTCTTAAAAATATAATTCATAATTACCTATATTATAAACTACATCTATCGATTAAGGATAAAATATAATCCATAAATATGTGCTGTTCCTGAATCGCAAAAAAATTTATTTAAGAATATCACTGGCATAATCACCTACTGAAGTATACTAGCTTAATCTCGGAAAATAAGTATTCGCATTTGTTATTATTAATTATAATTAATATCATCACTATCACTGTTATTATTATCACTATTGTTCCCCAAGTTATTACTATCAAGGCTAACATCATCGCTATCGTGCCGAGAATGGGTAGAGTGGTCGGCAAAATTGCTAATATTATCATTGCTGGCAACATTACCCCTTAACATGGTTACCGTTGCTTCATTCCATAATTACCGTTATCCTGAATATCATTATAATTCCTCTTACTGTATCCACAAATTAGTCACAATAATTGTTAATATAAAATCGGATTTGCACCACAGAAATTTAGCTTACCTTATAAAATGGAAAATTACATATCCAAGCATTCAGTGCACGAGCATAGAGATAAAAATTCCAACCAATAACACGCAGCCATGAGTAGGCTAATAGTCTTCTTTAGGAGGAAACCAACAGGGAGAACGCCACCGATGCGAACTCGGCATTGTGATTTCATGTAAAGATGGGCATAAATCCACGATTCCGGATAAGTTAAGAGGCATTTTTGATTCCAACATCGCCGTAGCGTTTATATTGATATTCGTCCGGAAATGGACCAAACAACCTAAAATTCGAATAAAAGCAAAAAGAAACGGTCACACTGAATATGACAACCCGGTCTAAGTGAGGATGAGGTGGGAAACTAGGTTCCAACAGCTCACCCAGCACCGACGGAGCTGGTTGATTCAGTAGTTAAATAATATTAATTGGTATAAAATCAAAAATATTATGTCGATGACATAACAAAAATTAAAAATAAGCCATGGAATTTTCAGTAATTAAGATAGATAAACAAAGTGCACAATTATATTAAAATATTAAAAGAAAGATTTTTAAAAATAAAAGCTGATTTGCTGTAATTAATACGGACAAGATAGGGTTAAGTCTTTAGAAACTAATTTTTTTTACAATTTAGTAAACGTGTTTAACTGTGAATTTGGTAGAGTATTTGTGGTACTGATTTAACAGTGGAAAAAGAAAATTTTTAATGATAAAAATTTATAAATTACATAACGGATTAATAACCGAAATTTAAATCAATATATGCTTAATTTTGCAGAAATCCATAATCTAATTTCCCCACAATCTATAACGCAGATTATGATAAGGACGATCCACAAATTGACCCACTCATCATTTTGCCACTTAGTCGAACGGATAAACCTATAGGAAACGAAATTCCGAATCTACCAAAAATTGATATTAATATCTCCTTTAATTCGGGCTTATTTAATAACAGAATGTCTCAAACAAGCTGGTCCCGACGAAGCAGAATACAGGCAGATGATCACGCGGCTCCGGACCCGGTACATCTGGTACCGAATTCATGATTGGAACCGGGGCTGGACTTGGATAATTACGGCCCGGTTATCCGGAGTGGCCCAGAGCCCGACGCCCCGGCGTGGGTGAAGACGGAGCCCACTAACGACTTGCTACGAGAGGCCCGCGATCGAGCGGTTATCGAAGTGGAGGCTGCCTAAATGCGGCTGAAGAAAATCGAGCTCCAGCTCAGGGCCGAAAAGGAAGGAGTGCCTCTAGAAGAGCTGGAGGATGCAGAAGCGCCCCCACGGAAGCGAGGGAGGCCCCGTAAGAACCCAGCATAACCCATCAACAATTTTCCTTCATTTATGACTTGAATTGAAATATTTGACTTGTTTTAATTGGTGATATTTTTTTGTTTGTTTGTAGTTCGTGCAATAAATTATTTCTTTGTCAAATTATTGGCTTTATAGATTATGGTGTATTTTGTGATTTAGGCGACCCTTTTCAACACCCAACTAATAATTTTACGATGAAATTAAACGAATCACCTTTATGTACATGGAAGTGAGTCATAGAATTTTATTATTGTCTTCAATTCAGTGTTCAAATTACTCGAAAATTTACGCAAGGACCGCGAGCAGGCCCAACAACAAGCCGAAGACCTCCGAGGCCGAGTCGAGAAACTCAAAGTGAAGTGCCGAGAACTCGAGGGCACTTGGTTCAGTCCGGCCGAGATGAAGAAACGAACAGCACACATCTTGCAACTCCAGACCCAGGCGGAGCAGGATCAACTGGAAATACGGGCACTGAAGTTACAAGTGCGCACGCTCGAGGGCAAACTGAACGAAAGGTTCATTCAGGACACTCTCCGAGAGCAGATTCGCCCATTACCCGTGGAGCTGGCCAAGATATACCCACCGGCCCAGGCAAGCAAGCCGAAACGCAAACGGCTAGGGCGGAATACCCGAGAAAAATTGAAAAGGGCCTGGCTGGCCGAACAGGAAAAGCTGAGAGAGTCCGAGGCCGCCCCACGATCCTGAAGGGTGATTGAGAGTGCGACCCCTCCTGGGTAAAACAGATATTGTAACATTGTGATGTCTAAATAAATAATTTTCACCATCTGATGTGTATGTGGTTGAATCTTATGATTGTTGAGAACAATGCGGTTGACATAGGAGTGTTTGGGAAAGCAATCTCGATAAGGGACCGAAGTAAATCGGACACATGCCTTCTAACGGCGTCCGTGAACCCATAGAGTGCTCGACAATTATAGTGCTCTTAACGCGCTCACTTTTTGCGAGTACTCAACCCCTTGGTACAGTACCAACGTTGATTACTCAACGGGTACCAAGCGGAAAATAACGTTGTATTCTGGGTTACGCTGGTAACAGCACTAAATAATAATTATTCGACCACCTGTAACCCACCACTTTTGAAGTTAATGTGGAAAGACGTGAGCGGTCAATTATTCCTGTGAGAGCACGATGGGATGAAACGAAAATAAACCAAATCAGTAGTCCAATTTTGAGATCAAATGATAGATTTCAAGCCAGTAGATCAGCCATGAACGTGCAATCAAATGGACATGTAAACAACCCTCAGTGCGAACATTGCAAAAGGTCCGGACACTAGTCAAATCAATGTTGGTTCAAATATGGGAAAACTCCCAGCCCTAACAAGAGATAACAAAAGGATCAGCAGTGATGTCGAATGCTATCGATATGGAAAGAAAGGGCATATTAGCAGAAACTATTTCACTGGATCAAGATCATCGTCAACGTCACCTTCACCACAAAGGGACAAAGGGAATACCAATGGACAAATACAATGCCATTCGTGCAAGGGATACGGTCACATAGCGCGATCATGCCCAAGGAACTCAGAAAGATTTAGCAGACCTATATTAAAGAAATCGATTAGATTCCAAGAAGACATGCCAAACACCAGTAATATGACATATGCGCAGAGGGAGGAATTTCAAGACAAAATGGAAAAGGCAGCGCCGCGAGTGAAGGGGCGTCGTAAATTTTATAAAAGCCATAAATTTGATGAAATTTGCACTTTTAAATATAATTTATGATATTACAAAAAATATTATGAATAATTTAAAAATTTCCCAAGAGAGGCCACTGGTTGAAAATAAAAAATTGTTTTTTTAGGGGCCATTATAGTTTATAGCACAGGCGCGACAAATTTCTAAAGACGCCTTTGGGAAAAGGAATTTCGAGAAATGCGACAGAAGTTGAACAAATTAGTGGCTAAATTTGAATCAGGTGAGGAAACTGAATCTCATATGATAATTGGAACCGTGTCAGAAGGTGAGGAAAAACCCGCCACGAAAGTGAGAAAGATCGCATCAGATGAGAATCCGACGGCATTGTTAGCCCGAGTTGAAAGATGGCTTGCGAGAATGGAAACTGACAACTACCAGTTGAAACGATAGATCGCAGAATTTAGTTTGATGTCACTAACCCAGAGTGAACTAAAAAGAGCAATAAATTTATGTGCAAAGCTATTCAAAGGAAACAGAGACGATGAGATACTTAAGCAAATGCAGAAGTTTGGCAAGGCTTTACGGTCAACAAGGGATTTAGCTGATATCGCAGTGGAAACGACGGGACTTGATAATGTGAAGTGCCAATTCCGTGCAAATGCCTACGGACAAATCAGAGAGCTCAAGGAGCATATACTGCGTCAATACAGTGGATGGCAAGTGCAATTAAAATTTGAGAATCGATGTCTTGAAGACGAGGAGTACTTGGTAGATTGCGGTCTGATACCAGGCTGGAAAAATAGAGTAAATGTCGTTAATGCAGTTAATACTTTGAATTCAGGCATACAGAATTAGGAACAGATTCTAGCAGAGTTACAAGATACCCTATATGCAGGGAATATAAATAAAATTAATGCGAGTATAGACCTCATAATGAGCATTGAAATGGATCGAGACATGAAAGAAGGGTTGTTCGAATGCATCGTACCGTATACGAATAGTTATACGTATAGTTATCAGGCAAAGTTAAAAGAGGTAATCCGAAAACTAGGACATGATTATGAGGTAGTAACTATGGTGAAAGAGACTGTTGACAAATTTATTAAAAATCCTAAGGATCCATGTTTGAGAAAATCTGGGTGTGATCTTGTTGAGATGTGTGAGTCTGATGAGTTAAATAAATTAAATAGTGTGGGCAAGGATGATGAGCCTAAATTTGTGTTAGTATTGCCGTATTCAGAAGGTTTTAAGGATTATAAAGTGAAGATAAGAAAGCAGTTAGGGAATTTAAACTATAGGATAGTGTCAACTTCATGGAAAGTACGCAATATGTTTATTAATAAGTCAAAAACTCCGGTTGAATTGTGTTCCGATCTCGTTTATCAGTTTACATGTAATGGGTGTAATGCCACATACATTGGAGAGACTTCCCGTCATCTGTTTTCGAGCTCGAGAACATTGTAGACGGAAGACTTTGACCCATATTGGTGAGCACAATAGGGGCTATAAGATTAAAATAGGTATGTCTGATTTTAAAATTTTATTAAAAAATTTCGATAATTATTAGGAACGTGTGATTTGTGAGGCGTTGTTGATAAAATCATTGAATCCGAAAATTAATGTGCAGAATGCAGTAAATACTTGTGTTTTGAGTGTTTTTAAATAAGTTTTTAAATAGGTTTTTTATATTGTATGTATTGATTGTTGTATTAAATTAAATAATTAATAAAAAAAATTTTTAAATTATTAAATTAAATTTTAAATGTTAAAATTTTAAAAAAAAATAATATATTTTTTTATAGAATAAAAAATTTTTTTTANAGACTGTTGACAAATTTATTAAAAATCCTAAGGATCCATGTTTGAGAAAATCTGGGTGTGATCTTGTTGAGATGTGTGAGTCTGATGAGTTAAATAAATTAAATAGTGTGGGCAAGGATGATGAGCCTAAATTTGTGTTAGTATTGCCGTATTCAGAAGGTTTTAAGGATTATAAAGTGAAGATAAGAAAGCAGTTAGGGAATTTAAACTATAGGATAGTGTCAACTTCATGGAAAGTACGCAATATGTTTATTAATAAGTCAAAAACTCCGGTTGAATTGTGTTCCGATCTCGTTTATCAGTTTACATGTAATGGGTGTAATGCCACATACATTGGAGAGACTTCCCGTCATCTGTTTTCGAGCTCGAGAACATTGTAGACGGAAGACTTTGACCCATATTGGTGAGCACAATAGGGGCTATAAGATTAAAATAGGTATGTCTGATTTTAAAATTTTATTAAAAAATTTCGATAATTATTAGGAACGTGTGATTTGTGAGGCGTTGTTGATAAAATCATTGAATCCGAAAATTAATGTGCAGAATGCAGTAAATACTTGTGTTTTGAGTGTTTTTAAATAAGTTTTTAAATAGGTTTTTTATATTGTATGTATTGATTGTTGTATTAAATTAAATAATTAATAAAAAAAAATTTTTAAATTATTAAATTAAATTTTAAATGTTAAAATTTTAAAAAAAAATAATATATTTTTTTATAGAATAAAAAATTTTTTTTATATATAATTAATAAATTTGTTTAAAATCCTTAATTTAATGAATTATTATATCCCACCTGATGATGACAGGAAAACTGTCGAAATTAATCGCGAAAAGAATGTTTGATTGGCGTTATCTTATTATAATTATAATTATTATTATTATTATTATTATTATTATTATTATTATTATTATTATTATTATTATTATTATTATTATTATTATTATTATTATTATTATTATATTATTATTATTATTATTAATTATTATTATTATTATTATTATTATTATTATTATTATTATTATTATTATTATTATTATTATTATTATTATTATTATTATTATTATTATTATGATTATTATTACTAAGATATACAAAATTATTATTAGTTTTCATAAAAATGATAATAAATTAAGACATTAAAAGATATATTAAATCACAGATCAATTCAATAACAATACGTCATCTATATCAATATCATTGTCATCATTATACCCGAGACCTTTAGTTTCATCTTTAAACTTCCAAACTATCAAGGTTTCTCGAGTATAAGGGATGTGTTGGGTCATAGTATCTAAAAGATTATCACGAATCATTGCCGGCAAAAGAGTGTCAAGCTTTATCTCTAAGAAAAAGGAGTCAGTGTCACCGGCAACGATATTTATATGACAGTTAAACTCTAAACGATATTTAGCCAATTCCAGATACTGAAGTCGGTACATCTTCAGTTTAGACAAATCTAACACTGTTTGACCAATATAGCTAGGCCTGTCTAAACATATAGATTCTTTATCCAGATGAGCCGCAATCAGATCATCAGTAATTTTGATAGATTTTCTGAAAGTAGGTTTTGAAGCATATACAATCATCGTTTCAGCTGAATTGCATAGCCTCAAATTCATCCGTATTTAAGGTTTTCCACGGATTTCCCATAGGGACTATTATTAAATAGTTTATATAAATCTCTTTGCAGCTCGCATGTAGAATTGGCTCGTAAATTAGTGTTTTTGTCTATGTTAGATTTAAAAATGGGTGCATGCTGTTCATTCGCGAATTCATAATAATCATAATAATCACACATAATCATTTTATTTTCATATACATGTTTATATCTACATCGAGCTGCTTCCATTTGTGCACGACATACTTGAGATCGATAATCAGGGATCATAGCAGTCATAACACCTCCAGTACTTTCAGTAATATTAAACAATCTCGTAGCTGAACTCTTCTCAATCATTTTATTTGGAACCTGTCTTTGTGTAGCTACACATAAATTTGATCTCATATTATTCCTTTCTGAACACAAAACAATATCGATTCGGCCATTTTGATCTTGAGCACATTTCAACAAATTTGTTTGATCCATATTCAATTCACCAGGTACAGATTGAACTAATTGTCGGTCTCGAGATAATGTGATTAGAGAGAATCCATTATCCAGAATTTTAAGAGATTTGCTAGATCTGATAACATCGTCTTTACAAATAGTTTCTATTTCCATTTTGCTGCGGGTTCTATTCAACCTTGCCACTAAATCATCGAGATCCATCAATCCCCCGTTATAGTCAGCTGTTGCCATTGTAAATTCCAAACAAATCAAAGAGAACTCAATAAAAATGTTATTCAAATTTCAAATTCACATAAAACCTTCAATTCAAATCAAATCCATTCCAATAAGCCAAATAACTCGAATTCCATTGCCATGCACAATTTTAAAAATCCATAAATCAATTCTAAATCAAAATCATCTAATCAAAAACTAATTTAAAAAAATGATAATACCTTTTGCTCGCGTCTGTGTGCGCACACAGCAAAAACAAAGAAAAGCAAAGCGCACACAGACGCGAGATCAACTAACCCCAAAACAAAAATGACATTGCTCGCGTCTGTGTGCGCACACAAACACAACGCGCACACAGACGCGCATTGAGCTCACAATTTTCCACATGCTTAAATTTAATTGCCCTATGTACATTTTTAATAATAGCCCCCAATTCTATATACAACTTGAGAATTCGCCAATGAAGAACATGGTTCTTCTTCGGCCAATGCGCGAGCATCAGCTTCTCAACTTTCGAATCTGGCGGGCACATCTTTTCCGGAGCAATCGGAAAATCATTCCAAAATTCATGCACACACTGAGGGATATCGATATCCACTTCCATAGTATACCCATATGGAAGATTTTCAATATCATCATTCATACTTTCATTCAAGACATCATCTAGATTGTCATACATCCATTCAAAGTCACCATACGGAAGGTTTTGGCTTAAGGCCCAACCATACAAGTTGTTGAAATCAATGTACAAGGGTTCGGTGTCTTCAGAACTTACAACATAATGTTTGTTAACAAATGTTAACCCACCCCGTATCCCTCCTTCATAGAAATTGTCTTGCAGAAGTTCAATGGGCTCCGTTAATGTCATAAGCGCTGAGGCTTATGACATACCAGGAATGCCATAGAAATTAAGAGGTTCAAGACCATTGTAAGCAATGGCCTTTGCACGGAATTGTTGAAAATAATCTGCGAGGAGAAACACGTTTAACTTCAGGTAAGTTAGCATGTGATCTAACATGTTGTTGCAATTTTGCTGAGTCCAAATAACTTGGGCTAATGCATATTCATCATTTGACACAGAATCCCAGATCGGAGGTAGTTCAAGAGTCGATTCCAGAACCTCAAGCGATGTAGCGAAGTCATAAGGAAAGATACCTTTGGATCGAACAATTGCGCCATCACAAACAGAAGAAGTTAAAGGCAGATCGGAAAGAGTCTTAACCGCTTTTGCTAAAGATGAATTAACAAACTGCATGCTGTCAATAAAACGAACAGGCAATTTGTTAATATACGCGATGATGAGATGAATTTTTCTGTAGTGGTCGGAATAATATTTAATTCCCAAGAAGGAAAATTATTCAAACCATACTTCAAAATATGATGGAGATCATACCCCCTCAATTTATGAAACACAACCGGTAACTGTCTCTGAATTCGCCGAGACACATTACATTTCCTACAAGCAGTACCAAGATACTTACCTGTTAAGTGGCAATGGTCCCTAACTCTATCTTTAATGAATTTTTTACACAGATAACAAGTTCTGGATTCTCGAAAGACACGTTCTTCAGTGAAAGACAAGGTTTGCATGGGCTTTTTCCCATTAATTTCGTAATATGGCAGGACAATTGTGACAGCAATTTCCTCCACCTTACGCAAGAAAGACAACACACAATCATCACCAACAAACTCATAATAAAATCTAGTGTTATTATAATTATTAATTAATAACATGCCTGCTGTTATTGGCAAGTGCTTTTGATGGTGTATTATATCCTCAGGTAAAATTGCCTCAAAATCGGCATATATCACGATTGGCGGAGTGATTGTCTTCGCATAATTTTGAAATATTAAATTTTTATCTTTAGGTAGTGTATATAAAGTTTTACCCATTTCGTTCTTACTACATAGATCTACATGGATATTAAATATCTTATTATATCTAAAACCATTGAGACAACGAGGACACCAATTTACTCTAATCCAAAGGTTGCAGGGATGTGAGTTCATTAATTTTTGTAAGTTAGAAACTGCGGTATAATGGAAATTATTAACGTCTTCCAATAAAAGTAAGTATATGGGTTCACCACCTATAACCTTAGATCGATGAATGATATCTAATTGAGGATGATGTGGAATATAATTATCGTCAATTACATTCTCAGAAGGCGTAGCTGGGGTCCTTTTATAAATTAAAACATTTATTGATAAATTTAAATCACTATTTATCCTTTCAAATTTAGGGATATCACATAATTTCATTGAACAATCAGAAATGGGGTCAAAATTTAACTCGTCAAGATAATTTTCATAGGAACTAACTCTATTTCTATTTATATGTACTACATTACGTTTTAAAAGGGCTAAAATACTATATATAAAGCACATATCGTCGGTGTTTTTGACGTTTACTATTGCTTTTTTAGAATTTAAAGCCGATGGTGTGGGGATGTAACTATGTCCAGCTAACCTATTCTTATGGGTAAATTTTGTTAATATAAAATCTATCTCTTTGATTTTAACCACCCGCCATCCGCTACCCAAATATGTGAACTTTTCAATTTTATTATTTAACTTAGTGATACCCTCTACTAGAAAATTATCTGAAAAAACCTCTGCATTATTAGAGAAAAAATTATCTCTAATTTCCCCATCTTTCTCAAACTGGATTAAAACGATGAATTGCATTTTCACTGACCCCATTCCGTTTATTTCGGCAATTAATTTATTTGTCATCTTATTTGTAATGAAAACTTGTACCAAGTTATCTTTTTCCATATTAAATCGTAAATTCTTTCTAGCCCCCTTAAAATCAATCTCAATTTCAGGTTCATCGTCAATATCGATCGAACCACCTATCTTATTATTTACTGAACCACCTATTTGAATATTATTTAAATCACTTATTTGATCTATTTTAGTAATTTTAGAGGGGACACAAGACCCAAACTAACAACAGGCTGTTTATTATTATTTAGAATATTATTTATTTTAGTATTTAGATTTGTATTTAGATTAGTATTATTTACATTATTATTTACATGTTTTGTATTATAATTATAATTTATAGGTTTTGTATTTATGTGTTTTGTAGTATTATGTGTTGATTGTTGTATTTTGATAAACAATTTCTTTTTATTTAAAGAGAACAGATTTAAATGTGATTTCTGAATATTATAAAACTCTATATTTAATGCTGTGGGAAGTCTCGCATATTGGACATATAAAGTAGTTGATGCCATAGAATCTATGACCGTAGTATTTTTTCAGATTTTTATGGCATATATTTGTATGATCATTTGATGACATGCAGTAGCGTGGCTATAATTTACCTGATAAATTATAAATATATATCAAATATATTAATAGATTTAAATATTAATAAAATATTGCATTTATATTTGATGTCTTTATTAACAATTCTTAAGTCGTTTTTATCGCATAATAATTATAAAACGGAATAATAATCGGAATACCTATATAATTTATTGTAATATTATTATTATCAGAGGTATAAAATATGGGAGGTATGAAATCATGAATATTATTATCATTGTTATTATTATTATTATTATTATTATTATTATTATTATTATTATTATTATTATTATTATTATTATTATTGTTATTATTATTATTATTATTATTATTATTATTATTATTGTTGTTGTTATTATTATTATTATTATTATTATTATTATTATTATTATTATTATTATTATTATTATTATTATTATTATTATTATTATTATTATTAATATTATTAATTTTATTAATATTATCGGTATTATTATTTTCGTTGGAGTCTTTTAATAAAAATACTAACAACCGATAAATAATAATAAGTAAACACATTAAACACGTGGTTAGGCAGTGAAAACATTGTTTCAGACAGTTAACATATGGTCTCAGTTTTCGGATTATGTCATAGTGGTAAGTTTAAATTGGATTTGGTAATTTTATGTAATTTGTAATTTTTATGTAATGTTTTAAGGTAATAAATCTTTGTATTAAATTTAGTTCTAGTTATTTTTTTATTTTTCTTTTTAATTTATTTCAAGTTTTATGTTTTGAACAATAATTTTTATTTGGTTTAATTTTTTGTTTTGAATGGTAGTTACAGTTGAATTGATATTTAGTGGGCCACAGCTTGAGAGACATTGATTGTTTCTCTTGCAAGTAGGTCGACTGGCTTTTCAGATTCACACGGAATGGTCGGACTAGAATGTGGGGCTTCTCCACTGGTCCGTCGCCGTAAGTATTTCTAGTGGAACATGAGTTAGAATTAGAAATACAGCAAGATCACTGATCAAAAATTTTGAAGAAGAGGTCGAACATCATCAAGCATTACAGAAAGTATAAAACAACATTTATTAGCTTGAAAATAAGGTCGGAGACCTGCGCAAAATTTGGAAGATGTCATTAGAAAACATCTATTAATGAAAACCATAATTACATGAAAGAATAACAACCATCAAAGGAAGAAATAGCTAAGGAATAATGACGTAAGACCTTCTATCGTCAATCCAAAACCCGAAAATGAAAATATCACGAGGAGTAGTTTTAGCAGTAGAGCTCACCTGCTCATGGATTTTCAGCCATTATGTACAGCACCAACATGGTCGTCGCCATGGGTACACAGATGGTATAAGCACAATGGTTATGAAGGCGTTAGAAAGGAGTCGATTCCATATCTATAAGTACCCCTAACACATGGAAAAATAAAATGACACACCCCTAAGCGACCCAACACTACTAAATCCATATGAACTATTTCGAATGGTTTTGCTGTTAAGAATTCGACTTTTGTTATTGTTAATTTTTTTTGTTATATATTTTTTCTGGCAGTTTATACACGAGTTAACGAAATCTTTTATGTCTTTTCTCATGTTTGGCCATAAGAATTTTGTGTGTGTGAGTTATGGTAGATGTTGTGAAATTGTTTGATAAGTTCGTTTCTTCACTCTTCGGGCACTATTGCTTTTTTATTGTATTCGTTTGATATGTCGTACCAAATTCCATCGATTTCTTTTAAGGTTAATGAGTGATGTTTTCGAAAGTTTTATATAGTTGTTTCTTGTTTGTTTTTCATTATTTCTTTGTTCACGATCTGGATCATAATAATTGCGTTTGTTTGTGTTTTGATTCGTGAAAGTGTGTCTGCGCAAATGTTTGCTGCTCCTGCTATGTATTTTATTTCACAATTGAATTGTGAGATGTAATTTAGTTGTCATATTTCTCTTGGGGACGGTAATTTCATGTTGATTGCGTTTACTGTTCATTCGCGAATTCATAATAATCAGAATAATAATCATCACACATAATCATTTTATTGTCATATACATGTTCATATCTACATCGAGCTGCTTCCATTTGTGCACGACATACTTGAGATCGATAATCAGGGATCATAGCAGTCATAACACCTCCAGTACTTTCAGTAATATTAAACAATCTCGTAGCTGAACTCTTCTCAATCATTTTATTTGGAACCTGTCTTTGTGTAGCTACACATAAATTTGATCTCATATCATTCCTTTCTGAACACAAAACAATATCGATTCGGCCATTTTGATCTTGAGCACATTTCAACAAGTTTGTTTGATCCATATTCAATTCACCAGGTACAGATTGAACTAATTGTCGGTCTCGAGATAATGTGATTAGAGAGAATCCATTGCCCAGAATTTTAAGAGATTTGCTAGATCTGATAACATCGTCTTTACAAATAGTTTCTAATTCCATTTTGCTGCGGGTTCTATTCAACCTTGCCATTTCCATAAATTCCAAATCAAATCGAAGAGAACTCAAAATTCAAAAAAATCTTCAGTTAAAACAATTTTCTTCCAAAAACAACTCAATCCAATTTACAACTCTACCAAAATCAAAATCGATCATTAAAAAAATAAAAAACCTACCAACTCTTCGCGTCTGTGTGCGCACACTACTCCGAATAGCAAAGAAAAGAAAAGCGCACACAGACGCGAATTAAACATCCTCCCCCCCTTGACACTTTGGTGTCAATCTCTCATCCCCATTAACTTCTCCTTCTTTTGCGATCAAGCATAATTTGGATATGCATCTTAATACCTCCTTTCCTTCACATTTTATCCTCATCACGCGTAGCTTTCCGTCTTCTCCAGGTATCACTTCGATTACTCTCCCCATTGGCCACTTCCCATACTCATTCTTTTTGTCTAAGACCCACACTGTTGACCCTGTCTTAACATCAGCTTCTATCTTATTCCATTTCGCCCTTTGCCGCCAGCACGGGACCAATTCTTTCATCCATCGCCGCCAAAAGTGTTCGGTTAACTCCTGAATTCGTCTCCACCGAAACACCGTAGATGACATTTTCTTCAGTTCTATATTTTCCACAGCTTCTCCTTTCCAACCGGCAATTAATAAATGATTTGGAGTTAGCACAGTGTCTTCCTTACTGTCTACTGCCTGAACCACTAAGGGCCGAGAATTTATCAACATTTCAGCCCTTGTCAAAACATTTCCCAATTCCTCATCGGTCACATCTGCACTGGTCAGTATGGCATCCATTGCTCGCTTTGCCGATTTGATCATGGACTCAAAAACTCCCCCAAAATGCGGTGCTGCTGGAGGATTGAAAATCCAACTGCATTGATGCTTCGACAACTCTCTTTGAGTCTTATAGTTGTCGATTACAAAATTCTTTACTGTAGAAGTGGCGCCTATAAAATTTGTGCCATTGTCTGAAATCATCAATTTTGGCATCCCCCGCCTCGCTGCAAACCTCATAAACGCTCGAATAAATGAGTCTGTGTCCAACCCATATGCCATTTCAATATGCACCGCCCGTGACTTTAAACATACGAATAGGCAAATGTACCTTTTATTTCTCACCTTTCCCCTGCCTACTTTAGTTTCAAACGGTCCTGCAAAATCTACTGCCGAGTGAACAAAGGCTCTAAAAGGTTCTGAAACCCTGAATGCCGGTAACGGTGCCATTATTTGACTCATTCCTTAGCTTTTCTTTTTCTACACATTCCGCAATCTGTCTCACATTTTTTGATCATTACTTTGGCCTTCAAAATCCAATATTTTTCGTTCAACACACTTAAGACATGTTGAGTTCCTGCATAATGGCTCAAACTTTCATGGCAATCTTTGATGATTAGTCTGGTGACCCAACTCTTGTCCGATAGAATTATTGGATATTTTGTCTCCCATGGTAAATTCTTTGCATGAATTATGCGGCTATTACTTCGTACCACAGTCATCTCATCTAAAACTGGTGTCAACTTTAACAAACGGCTTCTGATATCTACCCTTTCATTCTTGATAAGTCGTGCCAGGTCCTCAGAGAAAAACTTCGCCTGCTCTCCTTTAATTACATTGAGTTCCATTCTTTTAAGCTCCTCAGTTGTCAGTTGCCCTGTGCTTCTTTGGGACTGTGTCGTTCTCGTGTTCAAAATAAATCGCTCCACCCAGGCCCGCACCCTGATCAATCTCTGCCATGAGGAAAAGGTTTCTACTTTGAAACAGTCCGTGTTCCCTATTCGTCTTTGCCCCTCTACACATGCCATCATTGTTATTCCCTTTCGCAACTCCTTTGTTACACTGGATTGGTTTAACTCCGTCGCCGGCCAATTTCCCATTGGTTCTAGTAGAAATTTCGGTCCCTCCCACCACATGGTGCTGTTTATCAAATCCGATGCCGATAATCCTCTTGTGATCAAATCCGATGGATTTTCACTTGTTGGAACATAATGCCATTGCCCAGGTTTGGTCATTTCTTTATTCAACTTTGGAGGTAGCTTTTCGTCCCAATCAAGCCCTGACAACCACAACTTCTGAATAATCATTTTCCCTATGATTATGAATGGGCCTAACAGTCCCAATGGATCAAAGATTCTTGCCACTATGCTCAATACCTTTCTTTTCGATAAAAATTCTTCATTCGGCAGATCTACTTGAAAACTAAATTCATCGTCTTCCGAGTACCATTTCAAACCTAGGGTCTTGACGGCCATTGTCGTTTCCTTTTCAATATTCAGTGTTTTAGCTCGTTCTTCAATTGGGATTGTCGCCATAATTCTTTCCGAGTTGGACAGCCATTTTCTAGGCCGCATTCCGGCATTGCCCCAAACTGTTTCTAGCCCCTCTTTCAGCCTCATTCCTTCTTCTTCAGAATCAACAGAGTCCATGGTGTCGTCCATATACGTAGACTTGCATACAGATTCTGTCACTTTTGGGTAGTCCTTTTCAAATTTCTTTGCATTCTCTTGCGCGACTAGCTGGGCAAGGAATGGAGATGCATTAAGACCAAACACTAACCGATTAAACTCATACTTCATAATTTTCCCCCCAGTTGACCATAAAAACCGATGATATTTCCTGTCTTCAAAAGCCATTCTTATTTGCAGATACATTTCTGCTATATCACAAACAACAGCTACGGAAAATCGACGGAAACGTATTAAAATATCAAAAACTTCATTTTGTAATTTTGGTCCAACTTCCACCATATCATTAAGTCCCACCCCATTACACCTGGCTGCTGCATCAAACACAATACGCACTTTCGTGGTGTCCTTATCTCTTCTAACCACGGGAAAGTGTGGTAATATCCATTCCGAATCTCCAGGCATCATTTTCTCTTTTACAATACTTATATAATCTTTTTTCAGGTAACCATTCAAAATATCCTGATACTCAGTTCGTAAGTCTTCCTTTTCAAGCCTCTTGTCCAAACTTCGCAGTCGACTTTCTGCCATTTTTTCACTATTGGGCAAAGCTGTTGGTGACTCTTTCCATGGCACTTTTACCTCGAAATGTCCGTCTACTTTCTTCATCTCAGATTTGGTTTTCTCATAAATCGCCTGGTCTTTCGCTGCAAATATATTTTCCTTTAAGCCGCTATCATCAATTTCCCAAAATCGCTCCATTTGTCGTTGCAAATCCTCGCCATTGCCGAAGAACGTTCGTATGAAATTGCTTTGGTGGTTCCAAGTTCTTCCCACCGAGGTTCTCCCCACAAACTTACCATCGATTTCTTTGAGTGCTCGTTGAAGCGTTAAATAATCCGCGCCAATTAACACTTCAACTGCCTGTCTCTCGTCTAGCATCGGAAAATGGATGCCCTTCAGGTGAGTCCACTTATGTTTTTCTCTGGCCCAATTTACTACCTTCATTTCTCCCGTGATATTTGTTACGGCCAGTGCGTTGAAGTTTTCGTCAATCGGCCGTCATTACTAATTAACTTCATGGTCACTGGAGTAGCCATCATTTGTTGGACATTACCTCCGATAACCCCTATCGGTGTCCTCTTTTCCACCCCTTTTAACCCAAGCTCCTTTAAAATTCTTAGATTGATGTAGCTTACTGAGCTTGCATCATCTAACAGTGCATTGACTTTTATTTTCTTGTTCCCATTTTCCAAGTAGATTGGAATTGTTCTTAAACTAAGGTAAGGTCTTAGGTTTTTCTCGTTCATCCCTTTCTGGGTCAGCATCGTGTTGTTACCCTTTTCACTCTCCTCACTAATTTGTCTTTCATGTAATAATTCGTTGTGCCTTTGCTTACATCCGGTAACCTTGCAGAAAGATTCTTTACGACATTCCTTGGCCATGTGATTTCTTTTGAAGCAATTCCTGCACAGTTTCTTTTCTTCGATGACTTTCTTCCTTTTTGGAATGGTAAGTTGCTTGAACTTGTCACATTGGTCTAGGTAATGTTGACCACCACAGTGTACACACTCTGATCTATAGCCGTTAGAGTTATTCACCTGTATAACTGTTCCACTTTTAACTCTGCCATCTGGTTGCCCCGTAAAATGCGTCCGACCTCCTGGATTGAATCTTTCTCTTCCCCTAGACACCCCTTCTACTCTTGACCCATCATAAGCCCTGGTGCTTGGTTTAGTCCCATACACAACCTCGTTGGTGGACCTTAGGATCTCCGCTTCTTGTTGTATCCATCTTCTCAAATCCTCTATCGTCTCCCGCAATTCCTTTTCTATTTTGTCTTTTTTCCATTTATACACCAGATTCGTCGTTAACTTGCCCAAACACTTTTGAAAAAGATATCCAGTCTTTAACTCGGATTCTTTCCCAGTGGATTTAAATCGCACGGTGACCGTTTCTAATAAACCAACAAATGAGTCTAGATCCTTCAAATCTCCTTCTCGAATTGGCCTGAACTGTTCCATCTCCTCTAACATTGATAAATATATCCTTTCATCCCCACCATATCGCCTATCCAACTTCTCTTTTGCCATTTGATAAGCCTCTGCCGAATATCCAAGATTTTCAATTAACTTTAATGGCTCTCCGTGAAGGTACTTGTGCAGGTGAAACATCTTTTCAACCTCATCACCTTCCGCTTCGTCAACACACGCCGTAAAAGCTGCTTTCCATGGTTCATACTCTTTCATCTTGCCTTCAAAGACCGGTATTGTAATTTTCTGTAGACTTTCCAGTTTTCTTTTATGCACGGAGTTACTCTTCTTGATGGTATCATCATTCACATTTTCCTTCTCTTCCATAAAAGATTGATTGGCTTTTCTTTCCATCAATGCCCCAATTATTTGATGTTTTTCCTCGATCTCTTGCAGGTCTTTATCTAAGATTGCAGTGATGTCCAATCTTTGCAATTTTTTACTGATCGTTCTCAGATCCCCTAATTCTTCATCTAGACTCTCCTTTTGATCTTCATATTCCGCCAACCATTCGCTAACATCCTTCCCATTTATATCATTGAGAATCTTGTTTCTCAATCTCGTTAATTTTCCTTTTTCATTCTCTTTTTCCACAGTCCTTCTTCTAAAATCTCTTCGTCATTGCCACCGCACAGCCTGAGTGACAAATGAAGTGTCGACCCTACTTGTATCCTATAATCATTCAATCTTCTTTTATTTTCTAACTGCTTTCCTGCGTATACTAACGTTTGATAATTTTCCGGAATTCCTTCTTTGTCCTGGATTTTTCCTTTTATCTTTTCAATTGTGTCCTTCCATTTAACGTCCAGAGTAATTGTCTTACCGGTAAGAGTTTTGACAAATATTTGACTTTCCCCTCGCAACTCAAAACCCATTACCCCGCTCGCCCTCACCCTTGACTCGGCTCTGTTCTTTACCCTGTTCCCCTGGCTTCCCCCTTTAAAAGAGTGCTGGGGCCCATAGCAGCACTTTCCCACGCTCGGTAGGGAAGGGAGGATGTTTAATTTTACAAAAATATTATTAAACACATAATAAACATAATATTTACATATATATAAATCCAAAAAAGCCATTTTATAATACATTTTAATTACCTTGTTCCGGCTGGCTAGCCGGAACCACGCTCTGCTACCATGTTCATTCGCGAATTCATAATAATCAGAATAATAATCATCACACATAATCATTTTATTGTCATATACATGTTCATATCTACATCGAGCTGCTTCCATTTGTGCACGACATACTTGAGATCGATAATCAGGGATCATAGCAGTCATAACACCTCCAGTACTTTCAGTAATATTAAACAATCTCGTAGCTGAACTCTTCTCAATCATTTTATTTGGAACCTGTCTTTGTGTAGCTACACATAAATTTGATCTCATATCATTCCTTTCTGAACACAAAACAATATCGATTCGGCCATTTTGATCTTGAGCACATTTCAACAAGTTTGTTTGATCCATATTCAATTCACCAGGTACAGATTGAACTAATTGTCGGTCTCGAGATAATGTGATTAGAGAGAATCCATTGCCAGAATTTTAAGAGATTTGCTAGATCTGATAACATCGTCTTTACAAATAGTTTCTAATTCCATTTTGCTGCGGGTTCTATTCAACCTTGCCATTTCCATAAATTCCAAATCAAATCGAAGAGAACTCAAAATTCAAAAAAATCTTCAGTTAAAACAATTTTCTTCCAAAAACAACTCAATCCAATTTACAACTCTACCAAAATCAAAATCGATCATTAAAAAAATAAAAAACCTACCAACTCTTCGCGTCTGTGTGCGCACACTACTCCGAATAGCAAAGAAAAGAAAAGCGCACACAGACGCGAATTAAACATTTACTAATATGGTTTGTGATCAGTGAACACTTTGAACTCTTTTTCTTCTACTTTTTCTTGTACTGCCAGTAGTTCTCTGTCGAAAGTGGAATATCTCACTTGGTGTGCTTTGATTTATTTCGGAAAGAATGCAATGGGTTGTTTTTCGTTGTTTTTCGTTTTTTTCTCTTGGTATATTGTGCCTCCAATTGCTGTTCCTGAGCAATCTGTGTTAATGGTATATGTTAGATTTGGGTCTGGTTAGTTTAATAGGCTTGTGTTTGATAAATTCGTTTTTTCCTTTTCGAAAGATTTTTCTAGGTCTTCGTTCCAGTTGATTTTGATGTTTCTTTTAGTTTTGTTTAATTCGTTTTGTGGTGCGAGGATTTCGCTGCATTTTGGGATGTGTTGTGGTAGAAATTGATCATTCCTAAGAAATATCTCAGTTCTTTTGTTTTTCTGGGAAGTGGAAATTCTTTGATTGCCTTTATTTTTTCCTCTAATGGTCTTGTTCCTTGTTCATTGAGTATATGGCCTAGAAATTTCACTTCGTGTTTCATGAATTCGCATTTTTTAATGTTGATTTTAAGGTTGTGGTTGTTAAGGGTTTTTAGGACTTCGTTTATATCTTGTATGTTTTCTGACATATTCGTTGATGCGATTAAAATGTCGTCTAGATACACTACTGTGCCGATTGGTGTTATTATTGCAGTCTTTTTAATTTCTTCACATCACACTGGAATTTGGTGATATGTTTTTTGTAGGTCGATCTTGCTGAAATAGTTTGGGTTGTATATTCTGTTAATGATGTCGTTGATTATTGGTATGGGATATTTGTCGGGTACTGTGATGTTGTTGAGGGTTCTGTATTCCCCACATGCTCTCCATTCTCCGTTTGCTTTTTCTTTTAACATTAGTGCAGATAACCAGTTTGAGTTTGATTGTTGGACTATTTTATTTTCTAATAGGTCGTTGAAAATTTCTTTTGTTGTTGTGAGTTTTTTGTTATCTAATTGTCTTACTTTTGCATCGACTGGATTTCCGTTTGTTATTATCGCGTGTTCTGTTATGCATTTGTTTGTATTTTCTGATGAGAGTTTGTCTTTTATCGTGGGGTAGATTTTGAGGAGTTCTTTTATTATTTCTTTTGGTATTGTTTTCGATTGTTTTCATATTTATTACTCCGATGTTGCAGTTTAATTGTGTGTTCGCGATTGTGTTGTTAGTTTTGTTGTTTGTGTATTTGTCCATTTTTGTTGAGTTTTGTATTATTCTTTTGTTTCTGCAGTCTACCAGCAGGTTGTAGTTGGATAGGAAATCAGCGCCTAGAATAGATTGTTTTACGTCAGCGATAGTAAATTCCCAGCTGTAATCTGTCTGATTTATTTTGATGGATAGTTGTTGTTTGCCATAAGTTTTTATGTTGCTGCCGTTTGCTGCGTATAGTTTAAAATTTTCTTCTTTTGAGTTTTTGAATAGATAGATGGGTATTAGACTGATTATTGAACCTGAATTAACGAGAAATCTTGGGTTTCTACTTTGCACCGTGAATGTTTCGTAGTCGCCGAATGTCGGTGATGTCATTGGCGACTTTAATTGTTTTCCGAACTTTTGTTGTGGAAAGAGCAAGGGCTGTTGCATTTGAAAGCCTTGTTTCCGAATTTGTTGTGGTAGTAGCACTAGTTTTGGTTCATATTATAATTGTTGTTTGAAATGTTTGTGTTGTTGAATCGGTTGTTAAAATTTGTTTTTTGTTCGATGGGTATGTTTTGGTACTTTTGGTTTTTCGTGTATCTCTCCTTTGTGATTCTTGTAGGTCAATCCGAAGGTTCTTGTTTTCTGTTATTAATTCGTCTACTTTCTTCATTAGGGAATTTAGTAGTTTATTGGTTTCATCATTAGGGTTTTCTTGTTCTTAAAAACTTTCTCTCTTATTTTCCCACTGGTTTTGTTTTCTGTATGTTTTACAGATTGTTGGGAATATTTCGTCGTCAGCTATTTCGTTAGCTATTTCGGCTAACGTGTCGAGGTCTGTGCAGTTGTTATGAACGAGGATGCGCTTAATTAATCGGTGGCATATTCCTCATAAATAAATCTTTTACGAATTCATTATGTCCGAGCTTGTTATTTTGGGCTGTAAGTATTCTAATTTTCTTTTGAGGTTCCTTAAGAATTCGCTAGGTTTATCGTTTCCCAGTTGTATGTCTTTTCAGCAAGATTGTAGTATTTGTCTTATTTCTATTTAATAGGGTTTTGTATAGGATTTCGAAAGGGTTGTCGTTTATTGCTATCTCGTCGATACTGTCTGCTATCTCATTTAGAATATTGCTGGATGGTGCGGCTATTATGTGTGAGCATAATGTTCTTGATGATTTTATGCCTGATAGGCTTATTGTCAATTTGGCAAAATCTAGCCATTTTGAGGGTGTGCGATTCTCTTTATATAAATTGTTTCCATAATCCTTGTTGCTAATACTTTTATAGCGTCCACAATGGGATGTAACCAATCAATTCGTCAACTCATAGATCTTTCCAATGATACATGGGTTTTCCTTGTAAAATAAATGGAATTAATTAATTAATTTGTTTTTTTACTCTAACCCTTCCTAGGAGTCTCCTATCATTTTAAAATTATTTTATTCTTCTCTAAATTTTAATTTGTCACTGGCTGTCACCAGTGGCGGATTAAACACTTTGGAGGTCCCAAGCGCCACCTAATTTGTAATAACTTGTAGGGACCTAACTAATTTCGATCAAAGAAGATTTTATTTCAAATTTGACTATCCTTGACTATCCCTCTTATTTTAGACATCCTAAATAATTTTTAATCTTAACTTCAGTCATCACCTTTGGAACATTATTAAATACTTGGACAAAATAACAAATGATTCACCCAAATATGTAAAGTTATTTTAGGTTTCCAAAGTTTACGTTTCACTACTGACAAGTATTTATATTTTGTTATTGTTGTGAAGAAAATTGTTTGTGTTATAAGTGAATTTGTTTAGTTTCAAAATTAAGGTAACTTCTAAAGGCGTGATGGTTTATGAATTTATTTGTACACATTTATTTTTATTTATATTTTTCTAATTATATTATTTGTTTTGATTATTACATACTTTTAATAAATATTAAAACTCTGAATACTTTAGCTTCGTTTTCATTGGTTAAAATTGTTAAATTCAGTATAACTAGGTATAATAAATATATATATATATATATATTATTGTTCTTTACATATTCTGAATAATAATTAAAAAATTAATTAAGCTGTTATATTTTATTTATGAACCAAAATATATTATAGTATGTTTCTTTTGTTTTTCGTATGACTGGGATTAATAAATTGTTGGAATTTTAATTAATAAACTATTATTTTGTGTTCTTTAATCGAAAAGCAACAAAACTTCGAACTTATACTGAATAGGACAAATTTTTTACAAATGATCTGAATATGCGCACAATAAATAAGTTGCCCTTTTAATATGCATGTGCTGAGACTACGCGAGATTATAGCTTTATTCACCTTTGAAGGATATTTATAAGTGACTTAGTTAGTCTTTCAGAAACTCTTTACCACCGGTTTATTGACCCTCGAAATATTAAATCTTCCTTTAAATTTAGTTCCCATTTTAACGCAAATAACAGTTCAGTAATATCTTTTAACACGAAACGCATTACGTGGTATGGATAAAAGTCCCTTAGACTTTAATTAATTATAAAATATTTATATTACTTATTTTACTTATACCCTTAGATCAGTGGTTCTTAACCGTTGGTGCACGCACCCCTTAGGTGCAAGCTTGAATATTTGGGGGTGCAAAATTGTAATTTTACAAATTCACGTGTAGCTAGCAAAATAAAAAACTAATCTTCAAAATTCATTTTGGTTAGTAAATTTTTTATTCCCTAAACATTTTTTATGGTTTTACATTTACAACGGAGAAGGATGGAACGCAGGCTTAGAGGGTCACAACATCCTGTCGGATAAACTCAGAGTATATATAAAACCATGTGATATTTAGTGATTGTCGTATCGCAAACGCATTTGATTAAAACCAAAAATGTTGAAGGAAAAAATCCGGATTTTAGTGAAATTTTAAAATTTCTTTTTTGTCAATCAAAAAAAACGATCAAAATATTTAGAAAATTTATTTTAATATCAAAAGTAAATTCATTTTTAACAAATAGGGTCGATCCTTATGGTTGTTTCTTTTATCCCGCATTTATTCATTTAAAGTGTTGTTTTCTCTTGACATCTTTACTTCCATGAAAATCGATCTGAAGGAAGATTTACATATTGTTTGTCGAACATGAGTTGGTATTTTATTAATTAATTTCAACTAGCTACTTTGCAATTATGGTAAATTTCCCGAATTTTATTGAATATTTAGTTTTCTTTTCATTTCTATTGTAAATATTTTATCCCTACTTTATTTGCTGATATTATTTTGTCGAAATCTTTTTTATTTTGTTCCATTTTTCTTATAAAGCCCAGTGACGTTTGCCCCCACATCATTGAATTATATCAACCCATAGCGGTTCATTAAATTGTACCATATTTTATTGTTTTTTACATTGAGTTTCTCGCAAAATCGCAAAAAAAATGAAAGTCGGCATGACAATTAATTATTTATTTTATGAATGAGCTAAATATGTATGTTAGTAGGTAGATAGTGGCGTACGGGAGCAGGGGGGGGGGGGGTTCTGCTCCCGTATTTTTTTGCTGCAACTTTTTATTACGCAATTGCTCCCGTAGGCCACACATATTTTTTTCAATACAAAAGGGTGGTCTCAATAAAAAAGCATGGAATTTTCACACTATAGTGAGGGGGTATCGATGGTCCTGGGATTTTCAATACAAATAAAATTTTTTCAATACAAAAAGCTGGTCTACACTAAAAAAGCATGGAATTTTCACACTATAGTGAGGGGGTCTCCTTGGTTCTGATAAAAAGGTGGTCTACACTAAAAAACGTGGTAAATTTTTTAATTAAAGTAAATAATGGTCCTAAAAATTAAATTTCAGTTAATTATGGTCAAAAATTTTGAATTAAAGTAAATTATGGTCCAAATTTTAAAATTACAGTAAATTATGGTCCTAAAAAATTAAATTACAGTTAATTATGGTCCAAATTTTTCAATTACATTAAATTTAGGTTCAAAAAATTAAATTACAGTAAATTATGGTCCAAATTTAAAAATTAAGTAATCAATGGTAAAAAATTTAAAATAAGTAAATTAAAGTAAATTAAAGTAAGATTTTAAAATTTAATTACAAAATAATAGAAGGTGTTTGAGAATTGAAATTTTTTAATGAAAATTTTTTAAGTAATTTTTAATGGAAATTTTTATGAAATAATAATAATAATAATAATAATAATAATAATAATAATAATAATAATAATAATAATAATAATAATAATATATCGACCAAATACATAAAAATGAACTAGACACATAAAACACAAACAAATAACAAATGTAAAGATATAAAATTTATTCATCCAATATTTGCTTGTAATAAGCTCTTCTTAATTCTGCTAGTAAAATATGAACAACTTCTTTCATCTTATATTCTTGGCAGCATCTACATCTAAACGGACATGGTAATTTCATCGGATCCATACATACTTCACAATCGTCTATGCATTTAAATCTCGATTCTTGGACAGATTCGAAATGTCTTCGTATAAGTTCTTCTATATTGATCCCCGTTAATTGCTTGATTCTATAAGCTAATAGTTCCGGAGCACAATACGAAAGTCTGTTCTTTATATTCGGGAACAATTCTTCCATCTTTGTTAATATAGTCTGGAATATGTAAGCTTGCTTATCGTCATCCATTTTGAATTTTTGTTATTGTAGATATTCAGTTAATTTAAACACAATTAATTAAATTAATTAACTTAATAAATATTCCAATATTTCTTCATTTGTTGTGATATTTATAGTTAATGATTTAATGAATT
The DNA here is from genome assembly GCA_959609185.1 of Schmidtea polychroa. NCBI lineage: Eukaryota > Metazoa > Platyhelminthes > Tricladida > Dugesiidae > Schmidtea > Schmidtea polychroa. The sequence goes on along the minus strand of CAUHTR010000396.1, from coordinate 80,797 downwards.
TCTGAATTTCTTGAATTTGATTAAAATAATCAAATGTTTTAATCCCTAATATAACAACTTTCCCACTTGAAAAAACATTTACACATAGTGGGTTATACTTGAGAATACGTAAAGCTGGAAATATTTCAGGCTCGTAGTAACTATTGGTTTTCCTTGACAACGCATTTAAATCAATGCATGTACCCATATCTATCGTTAATGTAATTGATTGGATTTGTAAATCTTGAATTTGATATTTGAGATCGCCTTCCTGTAATGGTTTCTTACATCCTATTATCCTACATTTCCCGCTCTTGAAGAATAAAATTGGATATTTTCCACTTCTGTCAACAACATGTTGAGGTTTTCCTGATGGGAAAATAATAATTTTTACCTTTTCGACACAGATTTAATATTCTAATATTAATATTAATTTTTAGTATTTAATTTCATATAGCAAATCAATATCAATGTAGATTAGGAGGTGAAATTATGATTTTGGCCATTACTGCAAATGACTTTTCCTTTAATTTCAAATATTGAGTGAAGCGTAAGCTAGTTATGAGATTGAACAAACTCAAATCAAAATTTCATAAATAAATCAATATACAATAAATCGATAATTAATAAATCGATGATCAATAAATCAATAAAACAAGATTTGGTTATGATCACGGTTTAGTGTGGTTGAAATCTGACAAAAAACATGAAAAAATAAATAAAAATGATTAAAACCAAAAATTATGCCAGAAATAAAACTGAAGCGATGGCCAAAGCCAGAAAATTCTTTGTGAGTTTTGTAAGCAACACTATACAAGCAGTTATTACCACCATTCCCATCTGGCATCACAAATACACCAAAGCAATAAGGAAATTGGACTAGAACATGAAGAACCTATACAAAATCCTCAAGAAGTAATCGCAGCATTTAAATATGAATGCACTGGACTATACCAAGGGGACAATTTCAATAACTCCACATCAGGTAAATATCCTAGAACTGAAATATCTCATGAAATAAGCAGTGAGAGGTCCCTCGTGGATTCCTTCTCTGAATCTCTGCTGACCGATGTCTGAAATATTAACCCATCTGTTGGGTAAGAGGACATTTAGTGTGACAGTGAGCTTAAAGATATTGATTTTATTCGTATCTGATAAAACAAAATTTTTTAAGACAATTAAAAATCCATTTAGAAATAATTGCTTGATAAATAAACTTATTTTACAAGGGGTGACGAGTATTTTATCGTAGATGATAAATTTTATGTTCACAAGGGTTACAATTTTTATTTTCTAAAATAAGTATTATACATTTTTATTAATTATTTAAATATATCATTTAGTTAGAACTTTGTTTTAATATTATTCAATACAATTTTTAAATTATTTAATGTAAATGTTTTGTTTTAAATTTTTAAAAAAAAAATTTTTTTTAAGTTTTCAGTAGAATATCGTCGGTGGATTTGTAGAAGAGAATATTTATTGTAAATATTTTACTATATTAAGTATAATTATATTAAGGATATTTAGAATTATATGGGAATGGAAACTGATTTGAAATGGATATGTAATGTAACTGTTTGAAATTCTTTGCTTATTTGTAAACTCCTTTATGTCAATTCAATTTGTTATGTAATGCAAGTTCCAGTAATTAATTCCACTTTTTATGAGTTTACTTAATTTGTCTGGTGAATTTAAATCTATTTATATTAAATCTTGATAAAATTGAATCAAATCAATAAAATTGCCAACAGTATAACGCTTAAGAAATAATATAACATGTGTAGAAATGGAGAAATCTCTCCAAGAACTTTCTATGGAAGAATTATCGAAATCAAATGTTTCTGCATTGAATGAATCCGAAAAATATATAAAAATGTATCCAAGAGTTCCTCCGACAGTTTCTGTGCCAATAATAATAATAATAACAGCAACAACAACAAGATAACATCAATGGCATCTGATTCGCCTTCCGTTAGCATTCACAATTGATTGATTGATTGATTCCCAAGGATCGTTACGGTGGTACCTTTATCTCCCTTGAGCTGCTTGCTCCAGTTCCTGTCATTAGCAATATTTATAACGCAATGCTGAATTCCGATGCTGAAGTTAACAAGATTGCTGTAACCATCCAAATATCGCTGCTGCCTTGATTTGCATCATTTGCATTGCATTCCTTTCATTCCAGTTAGCAATTTCCATTGGTAAATATATCAATATCAATATAATAATATTTGTCAGCTGCCATCTTGCTAGATTTCCTTCTCATCGGTTCCGTTAGATTCTCGCATTTGCTGGCATCTCACTTGTATATGTCACTCACGCTTTGCTTTCTTTGCTAACTGGTTGATGAATCGCTTTGTCCACAACATCCAAAGTGTCACACCATGCACCCCATTTGAGCTCTCCCAACAGCCGTAGTGAAGGGCAGAGCTTGCCCAAAGGTCGGGATTTCGGTGATACTTTCCGAGGCCCCGTGCTTTCATATTATTCACCTTTAATTGTTTGGATGATTGTTTTCATGGATCTTAATGGTTATGCATGCCGCTCAGTAATTGATATTCATTGTGTATGGGACCCCTCCAATGCTGCCAATATAAATGTGATAGCAAAATCCTATCGGCATGGAATGCATTTTATTGTTCTCTATTCTGATATATTAGGATTTCTATAATATATAAATAAATATTTCATTAATTGCGATTCAGCATAATTTGTCCCCTCTGGACAGTAGTGGGGATATTACCCTAATGGACACAAGCCTCCCACTGTTTTCATGTTTTATACCTATTTTTCCCCCATAAACGTAAAAAAAACACTTAAAACCCCTAAAAACCTATATCTTTTAATTTCTTTATTCTGAAGACATTTTGGTTTCAAAATAAAGACTTAAAAAAAACAACAAAAATATTAAAAAAACAACAAAAATATTAATAAAACGGGGAAAAAAATACTGATAAAACTATGAAAAACGTTTGTCGGCTTGTGGTCGTTAGGGATATAAACACACTATTTGAGGATGTCAACTAGCAAGTTGCTATTTGACTAATTTATAATTTTATAAATCTTGATGTCTTGAAGAATAAAAAATTTTATGAAAGAATAAAACTGCTCTGAGAGGACAGTGGTATTTTTTTTTTTTTTTTTTTTTTTCACTGTCCTCTCAACAGTTTTTTTTGATCCGGATCATTTTTTTTTTTTTATTTCAACCTCTTTCGTTTATCGAATCTCTTCCAATATACAAGCTGGCCAGACTTATATATCAGAATCAATTCGATAATAGCAGCACACCTTATTATTCGCTTCTCGCTCACGAAGTCGATTTCATCGGCGTTTTAAGTGTGCTGCTCGAAAGTACAAATGAATTCGAAAGCGAATCCGAAAGAGGTCCGAAAACAACCAAGAAATAAATGTGCACATTATAGAATCGATCCGGGGGTGTTCGAAAGACTGGTGGCGATAATTACCGGTTCGCCACCATCACCCGTTTCAATATTTTTTTTTTCATATTTATGTTTAAAAAATAATTAATTAATAAAATAAATAAAATATACAAGATTTATTTCCTAAGATACCCACACTATATATTTTTTTAATATTTATTTTCAAAAATTATTTTCAATATTATTTTCAAATTTTTAATATTATTTTATGTTGAAAAAAAAACTAACCTCAGAAGTGATTTGAACCGCTAGCATTTGAACCACAATGCCAGTCTATTCGCACTGCGCTATCGGAGTTCTGATTTTTGTCATTTTTAAATTTTTAATTAATAAAAAAATAAAATAAAATAAATAAAATAAAATAAAAATAAATAAAATAAAATATAAATCTAAGATACCCAGACCATTTTCAATATTATTTCAAATTTTAATATTATTTTATGTTGAAAAAAAACTAACCTCAGACGTGATTTGAACCGCTAGCATTTGAACCACTGTGCCAGTCTATTCCCACTGCGCTATCGGAATTCGGATTTTTATCATTTTTTAAATTTTTATTATAAAAATGAATAATATAAATCTTAAAATTCAAGAAAAAAATAAATTAAATCTTGATTATAATAAAGAATTTACTCATGAAATCAAGAAAAATGATATTTAAAAAATCTCACCAACTTCAGGATCTATTGCAAACTTAAATCGTAGGGGTGATATAGTTTTTCAATCTCTTCAAACATCAAACCCAATAGATATTTGTAATGCCAAATTATATTATAAAATTGAATTAGAAATTGAAGCAAACAAAGATATAACCCTAGAAAACAATTTCTTTCCAAATTTATTCTCCAACATGAGATTAAAACTAGGATCATCAGAAATTGAAACTGTTTTGCATCCAGGAGTATATTCTACAATGTTAAATTTTATTTTAACTGGTTGTGATTATAAAAACGAATATGGTGAATTAACAGGTTGGATTCCTGATGTTAATAAAGGAGATTTAGATAAAGATGGTTTAGATATAAATTATGCTTACTATAAAAGAGTTGAACTTTATAAGTTGAAAAAATTTGAAGGTTATTTTGAATTAAAACACTTGTTCGGATTCCTTCAAAACTATAACCGGGTGCTCCATAATGTTTTTATAGAACTCATCTGTAATAGACTAGAAGGTGATAAAAGATTGTTCTATGGAGCTGCAGATACAAAAGCTAAATTAAAATTATCAACACTTGAATTGCATATACCTGAATGGACATTAAACCCACATTCTGAAATCAAACTCCTTGAAAGATTAAATTCCAACAAGTCTATAAATGTAAATTATTTAAATAGAATCTGTAGTGAATTTAGTATGACAGAGGGTTCAACATATTCTATAAAGGTGGCAAATTTAGCATACCGACCAAGATATATCTTGATTGGATTCAAAGAAACAGATTCATCTTTCCAAAAAAATAACAATCTATTTATTCAAAAGATTGGAAATGATAATTTAAAAACAATCCAAATTCAATTAAATAGTTCTTATTATCCAATAAATAGAATGGAATTTAATATTGAAAATAATGAAAACATATTCCCATATCTAAATTATATTGAAACATGTTATGATTTCAAAGTTGAACCGCAATTAAGTTTAGAAGATTTCAAAAATTTATATTCTATATTTTGTATAAATGTTTCAGACCAAGATGATCGCCTAGCTATAAATAATGTTGATGTTACACTTCATATAACAAAGGATCTAATTTTAAAGCTAAAGTATATACATTAATATTAGAAGAAAAGAAAATAGAAATGAAATTATATGGTGGAAAGATTTCAATTATTGAAAATGTTAGGGGAGATTCTTCATAAGTAGATTCCCCCATAAAAAAACTTTTAAAATGAGTAAATATTGGACATGTGAAAGTTGTAATTGTCAAGTTACAAGACATCACAAAGCAAGTCATCTTAAAACTAAAAAACATACGAGAGTTGATATTACAGGAGGCGACCTACAATCTTCAAAAACAACATCTACAATATTAAAACCTTTTACTACAGAAAAATATCCAGGTGAAAGACATTTATTTAAACACAATTATACTACCAGGAACAAGATTAGATATTAGATTAGATGAAAATAATAATCCCAAACAAGGAGAAGAACCAATAAATAGAATTGATCAAGCAGCTTTAAAACATGATATTGCTTACAATTCAGAAGATCTTAGAGATAGACATGTTGCAGATGTGAATTTAATACATGATTTAAATAGTATCCAAAATCCATCAACCCAAGAAAAGATTCAAAGAGCTCTAGTTAAATTAGCAATGAAAGGTAAGATTTTCATAGGCTCAGGACACAGTCCGATCACCATGGGTGCAAGACTTCCTAGGAAAGCAAAAGATGTTGCTAATAAAAAGATTATCGAACAAGCAGAGATTGAAAGATCCCTCGAGAGTACAGCCAAGACTAGTTTACAAACCCCAACAGAATCAGAAATAAAATATGCCAACGAATTACACCATGAATTTAGAAAAAATAAAAAATATTTAAAAGTTCAAGTACATGAAAAAGATCAAACATGGTCTGCAGATTTAGTCTTTATGCCCAAATCATCAGACCCTGAAAAATATAAAATAATTTTAACAGTAATAGATTTATATACAAGATTTGCTTTTGCAAGGTGTTTAGAAAATAAAACAGGATATTCTATTACAGAAGCATTTGAAAATATATTTGAAGAATATCAAAGAATTCCAAATATTTATGGTGTGATAAAGGAACAGAATTTTATAACAAAGTTTTAACAAAGTTTTTAAATGAAAATGATATTAAATTATATTCAACAGAAAACGAAGGAAAAGCAGTTGTGGTTGAAAGATTAAATAGAACATTAAAAAATAAAATGTGGAAATATTTTACTGCTATTGGAAAACAAAAATGGAACAATGAATTGTTACAAAAGATTGTAAATGAATATAATAATGATGTACATAGTTCTATAAAATCAACACCTTTAAATGCTTCCTTGAATCCTGAAACAGTTAAAGTGGTAAATATTGAAAATGATGTTATTGTTGATACAACCCCTATAAAACCAAAATTTAAAATTGGTGACCGCGTAAGAATATTTAAATATAAAAATAAATTTGAAAAAGGATTCACAGCAAAATGGACAAATGAAATTTTTATTATAAATAAAATACATTATACAACTCCAATAACATATAGCATCATTGATTTAAATAATGAAAAAATATTAGGTAGATTTTATAATAATGAACTACAGAAAACAGATTTTTAAGTCGACAAGCCCTAAAACAAACTTTTCCATATTTCAGCTTCTTCTCTATCCAAATAAATATAATTATATTTTTCTCTCCAATGATTATCAACAAACATATCAAACATATTCTTATCAGGTTCAACATTTGAAAATAAATCATTATAAATCATATTCTTATCACGCTTGTCTAATTTAAAAAATATAAAACAATTGGAATTATTTCTTATAGAGTTTTTATCTAAAGCATAATATGTTTGAGATATATAAATAACATTACAATTATTATGTCTTCCTCGTGTAAAGTAACTCTTTTGAATCTCTTGATTTTTCATGTTAACAACATCATCAAATATAACTAGATTCTTTTTATCTTTAGGAAGTAAATCACAATGTAAAACATCTTCAGGTTTATTAGAGAATAAGATCTGGATTCCATCCCCTATATAATCATTTTTATTACTAATATCTGATTCTAAAATCTTTTCCTTGTACCAATCAACCATATCACAAGGATGAAAAACCTCTTCGGGATATGTATGTTGATTTTTAAAAATATCAATTATAGCTTTTTTAGTTAATTTATTTTCAAATCCACATTTCAAAAGTTGTAATTCCGGTTGGTTAATGGTTGTAGAATAAAAGATTAAATTATTATAATCCAAAAAACCATCTTCTAATAACATTCTCATAAGAAGAACATTCTTTCCACATCCAGAAGATCCAATAATTAAGCATCTAAAATTATCAGGAAATACTTTATTATTAAATTTAGATTTATGTCTATTTAAAATTGGTTTCCAAGTATCCATTTTTATTTATTATAAAATGACAACACAAAACCCTACAGAGGAATCTTTGCAAGAATTAATAAATTCAAATAAAAATAAATCAGTAGTAATCTCTGGTAAAAAATATTTTATTGGAAAACATGTAAAAGAACAAGTTAAAGAACATATAGGGAGTTCCTCCAAATCCGGAGGTATTCTACCTTTAGCAGCTTTAATACCTGCAATCATTGCCGGACTATCAGGTGCTGCTGGAATAGCTGGAGGAATTGCAACTACAGTTCAAAAAGCTAAAGAATCTCAAAAGACAGACCTAGAAAAAGAAAAACTACAAACTGAAATCGAGAAAATGAAGGGAGGGAAAGGTCTCTATCTTGATCCTTATAAAGGCCGTGGTTTAAATGATTTTTTAAAAATCAAATTTCATCATCTGAATCTTTATCTTCAAAAGATAAAGATGATTTTAAAAAAATATGTAAATCTTTAAAGAATGGATGTCTTTGTAAAATTAAAAATGGTAAAGGTTTATACTTGAAACCCTTTCCAACGGATCCTTTACCAAAATGATACCATTTTTAATACCATTAAAATGGTATATGAAGAAAGATTAGCACTTTTAAAAAAATTACAATCAGAACAAGATAAATATAATAAAAAAGATACAACTCAACAAACTGAATCTATAATATTAAATGAGGTAATCCAACAACAACAGGGGCCAACAATTAAAGCTATAAAAGAGTTAGAAGTTTTAAAATTTAAAGAGTTGGAAGATAAACAAGATTTAAAAGAATTACCATGGTTGGAAGATTTAAATATAAAACCTCTTATACTTGATCCTAAAATTAATGTGAGTTTAAGTAAAACAATTAAACCTACATTTAATATTAATGTTGAAGGATATCAAATAATAACAATTAATAAACATGACTTTCTGTTATATTTAAATTCAGAAAATAAATCACGTATTCATTCACAAAATGTTTATAATACTAAACACCTAGATTTTGAATTTACAGATGATTTTTATGGATTAGTTTGTGGATATCCCTCAGAGAATGTTGATCTTCTAGAAATTAAAAAATATTTAAATTTAATAGAATTAGTACATGGTAGTGCTAAAGCAAAACATATTCAAGATTTAAAGAAATATTTAAATAAAAATGAAAGGGGTTATATTGTCACAGAAGGAGAGGGCCAGGGTCAGGGCCAGGGAAAGGGTAAGGAGATAAACCCAATCAATCTTTTTATTGAATTAAGAAAACTATTAGCAGCTAAAAAAGCAGGACATAATAATTTAGATTCTGATATTTTAAAGATTTCTAAAGAATTATTAAAACAAGGAATAATTTCAAAAGATAAATTTAATAAGTATACGAAGTTATAAATACGAAGTTATAAAATATAAAATGACTCCTTCAATATTAGATTTTTTAAAAACATTTGGAATAAATACAAAAACAAATTTTGATTTAAAAGATTATGCAGATTATTTAAATTTAAAAATAAAAATATTAATGAATGATGAATTGTCGAGTCTGAAAGAAGACACTCCAAAGAATATCATTATAAATTATCAAAATTCAAATGAAAAAGGATCTCATTGGGTTTGTATATATAATAAATCTATATACTTTGATTCTTTTGGGATTAAACCCACTAAAGAAGTTGAAGACTATCTCTCGGACTACACTTTTAATTCTTTACAAGTTCAACCTAATAATACTAAAATATGTGGTATTTTAAGCTTATATGTTTTGTATAGATTGAATAAATCTAAAGGAGAAGGTTTCACTTCCTTAATCCAAGAAATTTATAATGATTTAAAATCTCTTCTATGAAAATGGAGCTTCGCAACCTTCCGGAAGATAATTTAAAAAAAATGGTAAACATAATGTCAGATAAATATTCAAGAACTTTATCTATAAATTCAAAAGAATCAGACTTTACTATAAACTTTCAAGATTCAATAAAATTAGATCAAAATTTAAATTATGAATTAGGTCTATTATGGTTTTGTGCTTATAATACTATTTTTAATATAACTAAAGATAATAACACATTTAGTTATGTAAGCCCCCCAAAATTCGAGGATAACATTATAATAATAATAGAACCCGGGGCTTATGAGATAAAAGATTTAAATAATATACTTTCTAAAAAAACAAATGGAGCTATTGAAATTAAAATAGATTTACCAACTTCAAAATGTATAATGACTTTAAAGAATATAGGAATTAGGTTTCAAAATAATAGTTTCTTTAGAACAATTTTAGGATTTACACAGAGTCATTATAACATACCTAAAGTTGAGAATATAACATCAGAAAATATTATAAAAATAATAAATACAAACACAATAAATATTCATTGTGATTGTATAACAGGTTCTTATAATAATGGTAAACAAACAAATGTTTTATATTCCTTTCCCTCAAACACAGTTCCTATGGGATATAAAATAGTTGAAAGAATGAATCCTCCAAATTATTTACCTTTATGTAGAAAATATATAATGGATATTAATTTTAAAATTCTTAATCAAGAAGGAGAATTGATTGATTTTAATGGAGAAGAAATTTCAATGTATTTACATTTGAAACAGGTTTGAATACGAAGTTCCACATGTCATTTTAAATTATTAATAAATGAGTTCTTATATTCCATGTAATAGAGGTGGTGGAACAATAAAAACAGGGTTTAATACAGAAGAAATATTAACTTTAACAGAAAATAAATATATTAATGAAAGAGGTGATTCAATGAAGGGTGATTTAATTTTAAATGGACACAAGATAAAAGAATTATCTTTTCCAACTGATGAAGCTGATGCAGTTAATAAAAAATATGTTGATGGTGTTAAAAATTATACTGATTTAACAACAACAAGAATTGAAAGTTCATTAACAACAAAAATGGATTCAATGGAATCAAAGCTTAATAATATCGAACAACGATTTAATGATAAATTTGACAAGTTACAAAGTCTGTTAACTGAACAAGTTGTAAAGTTAAATACTACAATATTAAACTCTAAAGATAAACAAATTATGAATACTAAATTTAATACAATATATAATATAATAAATGAGATGATTACATCATTTAATAAAAGACTTTCAAATTTAGAGTCTCATGGAACACACATTAACACCACACATAGTATTAGAAAAAGAGCTGCTGAATTAGAACAGAATAAAACATTATTACCCCATACATATAAACATTTTATAGAACCAAGTTTAATAACAACAAACAGTAAAGAATGGGGTGTTTTTATGGTTGTAAAGATTATTGATCCTTATTTCTTTTTGTTTGATGATGATAATGAAAGAATGAAATGGTTTGTGAAATGTGATTATAATAGTAAGCTTGAAAAGGGTGATGTTATAATGACTAGTTATGATTTACCACACGGAGATTGGTATGTTAATACTCATTCACATGGACTACATAAAGTTAAAAGTAAGAATATTATTTTTAAAAGCACACTTGTACAATATATAGATTTAATATTTTATGAAAAAAAGGTTGATGTTGATGAAGTTCGTAAAGCATTGAGAGAATTGTATAAAGATATCCTCTCAACAAGAGTTTCTTTTGATATCCGAGTATTGGTACCAGATGGTGCTCAGAAGAATAAAGTCTTATTTTTTTAATTATTAAAATGGAAGTAAGAGAAGAAAAAATATATCCAGAATTATCATCAGGATATTATTCTTCCAAGGCCTCGGCTCCCACAGAACTTGAAATTATGAGAGTAAAAGAATTTAAATCAGAAACCTTACATTTACAAGATTTATTAAAGCATTATAAAAAGGTTAAAAATAGATGGAATAAAGGGAATACAGTTTTAAAAATTATAGGTTATTCTTTAGGATTTACATCTGCAATATTAACAGTTATTTTACCTATAACTTTACCAGTTTTAACAATAGCACCTGTAATACTTGGAAGTATTTCTGTAGCTGATGGTTTCTTGACTGAAATAGTTTCATTATCTTATACTTCTAAAAAGAAAAGTTTATATCGTGAAGTTTGTTTATCAATAGAATTAGGAATCTCTAAATTATTTTTATTTCAATTAAAAGCTTTGGAAGATGGAATCTTAACTGATGATGAAATAATGAAATCAAATCAAATAATACAAGATATTAAAAATAATATTAATAGATTAAAAAGTGCTAATGTTATAACTAATGAATATTCTAAAAAATTAAACGAGAGAAGTGGCTAAAGAATCATACATAAAAAAATTTATTGCCCTTCAAAAGGTTGATGTTGTCACTTTAAATTAATTGTTGACATTTTTAAAAGAAAAAAATCATTTGATAGAATCTGATGTTAACTTTTCGAAATTAGTTTTTAGAACCTCTTTATGATCTTTAAATTCTTTATCACTTAGACCTTTTATATATTCAGGATCAGTATTAAAATATTTAAGTTCTAAACATATAGGATTAAAAACTTGAGAATATAAAGGTCTGCCAATCCTTGGGGGATAAATGATCTCAACTCTATAATATCAAGATCAGTAAGATTTAAATCATAGACTTTATTTATTTTATCAAGACTTTTTATTATTGGAATTAAATCATTTCCAATTGGGAGAGTTGTTTTCATATCAGACAAGATGAATCTTTTGTCATCATAATTTGATAATGATACTTTTTGGGATTCTATCAAGTAAACATCATGCTTTTCACTTTTAAGTTGATGTACTTCATCAATTTTATCTTTATGACCTTCTTTTATACAATCTTTATAATCTTGATGAGAAAGTTTCCTGGCTACGCATCTCTGTATTCCTTTACATCTGTTATCCTTTACAGGTTCCTCGGCTTCAGGGAATACAGGATATTTAAATGTGATTGGAAACTCAGCCGTTGAATTTTTAAATATAATTGTATGCTCTTCAAATTTAGGTTTTGTAAATGTTTCGTATGAATATTGTTTAGCACGAATAAATATTCCATTTTCTATTGGGGTATTTGGTTTTTCATCTTTAAACGAAAATAACTCTCCGGATGAATTTATTAAATTTGAAAGTATAGGATTTTCAGCTATGTCTCTTTCAAGGTCCTCAGTTCTTATGGTTAAAAACATTGAATCCGTATCCATTGCATGCATTGCTATATTAGGACCATATATGGGTTGTAGGATGTTATAATATGTTTCATACATTTGTAATTTTGAAAGTTCTAAATTGCAAAGCCTATAAATATTGGTTTATTATATGTTTTCTCAAAATTCTGTAGTTCTATTGCAGAAAGACTTTCAGAAAATACCTGTGCGTTTTTAAATGTAGGCTTTCCTAGCATACGATTATAACGGGCAACGTCCTTCGGGCTATTAGTCAAGAGTTCAATATGAGTATACTTGTCCACATTTTCCATGGTCTTGCCAAAGACTGAATTGTTTAAAAGTTTATAACCATTGTCTTTTAAAAGGTTACCTTCTCTTTTTGCAATGTTTCTACAACGGATGTTCTCCTCTATAAAGGGCTTCATGAATGCTGCCTGTTTAAATCTTATAACACTATGAACTTTTTTTACTTTCATTCCTTGTAAAATATAAAACTGCAGGAGTCTATAGTGACAGAGATAATATTCTCGATCTGTTTGATCACAAAGAAGCTTTGTTGTTGGTGGTTTATCCTGTGCGATTTGCCAGGATGCAAGTTCTTGGACATTAATCTTTCTTCTTATAGGGGCTAAAGGGAAGTGTCTTGTTTGTGCTTTTATATCCTCAGGATATTCGAGGTCACATTCTATAAAGTATCCTATTGCTGAATCTTTAGGGGTTGCAAGTATTTCATTAATAAGGTCTTTTAGGAAGGAACTATTCTGGTATCCAATATCTGAGTATATCTCACGAAAGTCACTCATTGGTAAAAACTGAGTCATTATACCAGAATATAAAGCTGTTGCATCTATATAAAGTATAAACATAGGATTCTTCATTCCTTCTAATACTTCTTTTAGTTCCTCATCATTAAGTTTTATATAAGGCTCAGAGGTCTTTGAAAGCATTCTACTATTAGTTATTGCATTTCTAGCTTTTATTTCTCTATTCCCCATTACTGAGGATACTCCTCCTCTAATGTTTGTTTTAATTAAATTAAACATGTCTTGGTCGGTTAAAAGATCTATAATTTTATCAGACTCTGGAAGATCTGAAGTCCAAATGGTATATAACATAGTATCCCAAGCTAAAGAAGGAGCTGTTATATAATTATAAGGTTTAAGAACAAAAGAGTTTGTAAATTCTTCAAAGCAATCTGCTAGGATGTAAACATCTAAGGATAGGTACATATTTGTATAGTCTCCTAAAGTTTTACAGTCAAACAGGTTAAACATTTTCTGTGCTCGGGAATATTCTTGATCTGTAATCCCAGATTTTGAAAGTATTGAATAAAAGGCTTCTTTCTCTGGCAGACATGTTTCCTTTAATTTTTCAAATGAATCAATGTAGTCATAGGGATATATTCCTTTCGCCAAGCATGTCGAGTATTCTTCTTCTGGAATATTATTTTTTACCAAGAACTCTCGAGTGATTTTAAAATCTTCTGGTTTTAATGTTTTTGCTATGCCATCTAAAGACATTTGGAGAAAGTTTAAGGAATCTATAAATTTTAATTTCCCATATTCAAGTGATTTATATTTTTCTTTTGTAAGTCCTATAACCTTGAAAGAGTTTTGGGCATTTTCTGCTAATTGTTTTATAAATAGATGTATGTCATAACCAAAAAGATTATGAAATATAACTGGCACAAATTTGGGTGTATGACATTTAAGATTGCAACCTCTATGGGCTGCTCCTCGATAATTATTATCACTTTTTTAAATGGTCATGATCGAGGACTTTATCAGATTCTTTATAATTATTTTCAGGATTGGATTCTTCATCATCGTATTCCCCATAATCTGATTCCTCATCACTGGGGTCCACAAACTCTTGTTTGCACATCCAGCAGTTGGAAGTATTTTTATATTCTTCCAATTGTTGATATGAAATATTTTTAGGATACTTTGTTTTTAATGCTTCAAATATGTCATGTTCTAGGAGATTTATACTTGTAGTAAAATGATCCAAGACATCTTCTGAGGTTCCTTGAAATGCATATTCTCTAGATTCCATGACTTCGGGATAATTACTTTTAAATAATAATTTATAGGCAGATGGTAATTGTTTAGTTTTTTTAACACTATTAGGTTTATTATTTTTTCTTAGAAAGGCCTTTAACCTTGTTGGCTTCTCCTTTTGTTTAGAGGCTTTCCATGCATCCATGAGTTTATTTTTTTCTATTATTTTTAAATATTGATTGACTAGATCTTGTTTATAATTTATAGATTCAAAGTCTCCATAGACAACTCCTAATGTTTGTAATAAATTTGAAAAGTTTTTAAAATGCATCTTGGGATCTGTAGGCATTCTAATTAAAGCTGGTGAATCCTTTTCACAAAATCTTGCATGCTTAATCATGGAGTTTTTAGTTGTTGAATAATGAAGACATCTTTTACATGTTCCACCTCCACAAGTTCGATTCTCTGGTGATGTAAAGGCTTGAAAGTTTTTTATTAAAACATAATGTTGATTATTTTCATCTTCCAAGATTAAAAGATATATCTCCCTATCGCTTCCTTGTACTTCATTACCCTGTATTTCATAGTCAGAAATATAAATTGGAATAATATCTCTGTATCCATGTCCCCATCCTTTAACGTGTTCATAAATATTAAGTTTAAGATTATTTAGTCTTTCAAATTCTGCAATGTCTTCTAGTTTCATTGGATGCATGAACTCACGAGGGAATATTAATTCATTTTCATATTCTTTGTATTTTGAAACTCTTTGAGGGTTATCAACTTGAGGATGTAAATGTGCAAGTATTGACCACATGAAACATTTGTTATCCTTATTCTGTACGTTTATAATATTTCTAGATTTAAATGGTGTAGGAATATAGGATTTAGGATTAGGTGGTAATCCTCTCCAATAATCAATTACTAAAGATTGGAAGCTATGGAATACTAAGTTTGAATCTCCTAATTCATTTTCAATCTCTTCTTGTTTTGCTTCTACTGCTTGAATTATTTCTTTGATGGTTTTATTAAATCCTCTAGTTGAAAATAAATATTTAAAAGGCATTGGGATTTCAACATCTAAGGGTTCTGCTTCTTCTTGGCTTACTGGTCCTCTCCAGTATTTTGCTTTGATTGTGATTTTATATTTTATAACATTATACCTTGATGCTTTATAATTTTTTAAAGCTTCACAGAAAGAATCTTTTATATTTTTTTTATTTCTCTTTATGTATTCTCCAGGGGTTGCAGGTGCATTAATTTTTAATTTAAATTCATCTATGTGATTAAAATTATCCCAGTTATATTTTTCTCTTTCAACATGATCAGGTTCTCCTTCTGAAAAGCATTCTTCTTCGTCGGAGTTTCTTTCATTAGGTAGACTTCGTGTTGGATTCTCTTTTAAGTGTCCTATTAAATGTCTTTGATAATAGAAATTCATTTTTGTTGAAAAGTTACAATGAGGGCATGTAAATACTTCTCTAAGTTTTCCGATACAATTTTCAAAATGTTTATTATATCCTGAATGCAGATATCTTCCTTTACATTTAGGACAGAGTTTAGAATTTGTGTCATTAAGATTATTTTCTTTTAGTAAGTGAGCCTTCGACTTGTAGTGGGACATTAACCCTGTTTTATTTTTAAAACTTTATTGCAAATATTACAGTTCATTTTTAGAATAAATTTTTTTACTGGATCCTATGTTTTCTATTTTTTTTAAATTTTTATTTTTTTATTTTTTTATTTTTTATTTTTTTATTTTTTATTTTTTTATTTTTTATTTTTTCATTTTTTTATTTTTTTATTTTTTTTATAACACCAAGCTTCGAGACCAGCAAGCTTCGAGTCCAGCACATGTTGCATTCGCAAGCCTCGAGACCTGCGTTCCTCCAAGTAGTGGGGATATTACCCTAATGGACGCAGGCCGATATACGTTTTTCATATCTTTATCGATGTTTTTTTACAGTTTTGCGGGCTTAAACGCATATGTTTTTAAATCTTGCAAAATGAGGAAAATAAAAAATGTGCGTTTTTAAGGGCTTTTTGTGTTTTTTTGTGCGTTTTTAGGGGCAAAATGGCTATAAAACATGAAAACAGTGGGAGGCCTGTGTCCATTAGGGTAATATCCCCACTACTCTGGACATCGCAGTAAAGAATAAGAATGAGGAACTCATTGAGATTATCAAGGATGGAATATTGGAACGGCAAGTATGTTTTCACATGTTTATCATTCACTGTATATTTAACGCTATAAAATGATCCAATTATTCATTTTGATTGGTCAATATTCAAATTTGGCACAAATATTTATTGATTCTATTAAAACAAATTGATAATTTATTGCTTTGATTACTTTGATTAAGATAATTGGTGTATTTTTGTTCTTGTGATCAATTTCACCTTATATTGATGGAATCATATTATTGAGGTCGCCATTTTTATTTATATATTTGTTTTCAGTTTTTACAGATCTTAACTTGACATTATTCTATTCAGATTTCAATGATGGGCCTGCAATGCAATCAGCGCTGTAATCACGAGCTGTGCCCGACATGTAAGTTATCAATTTATATCATATTTGTTTATATAATAATTGTAGTGATTTACATATATTGCGTAATGATTTTTGCACTAGGTGATTGTATGCGGGAAGGCATATCAAGGAATAATGAGGGATTGTCATTGCAGCATGAGTGATAGGCAATGCAATTGTTTTTCATTACAAATATATTACGTTGCGGTATTTTCAGCTCGCATAATTAATGAGTATAAATAAATTATTGCAGTTGTGAGATGGGATGGTAAATGAAATAGTTATGTGAAAATATGAAGGAGAAATTTAATGGAAACTGTTGGAGTGAAATAGATATGAAAAGCAGAGAAATGCCAATTTGCAGAAAATCAATAAAGCTCCAATTGAAAAACAAATCATAAATCAAAGAGATGTCAGTCGAGGGATTTGTTAGGAGGAAGATAGCCAAGAGATTGATTGTTGTAGATTATTTTAGCCTAGAGCTATTAATTATAGGGATAATTCAATTATATAAAGATAAAATACGTGTGAAATCGTCTAACGTTAGGAGAGAGGCAATATAGGATAGATATGGAGTGATAATTAAGGAAATTAGGTGAGAAAACTTGGTAAAGTTAAAGGATAATTGTGTACTATGAGCGCATAGCTTCAAGAACCATTCCCCCATTTACTGCTTATATAAAATAGTAACTAATAAATATTTTACTTTTCTAACAGATGACTAAATAGAGAGGGATTTTGAATAGTTTAATTATTAAATATTTTTATTTTTTCTAATTGATAATTAATCATTTATATTATTATTTATTTTATTGTTATTTATTTGTTACTAATATTATCTAAATATTTATTTTATTATTATTTTTATATCATTTTATAGTTATTAATATTATTTATTATTTCTTGAAAATTATTTATATTTTATTTCATCATTTAAATCTATATAAATTTTTATTGCATTATTTATAATAGTAATTAAATTAATAAAAATACTATTAATAATAAACAAATAAAAGGTAAACTGAAACGAAGTTGCACAAACGAATTTACATAAGGCATTGACTTGGACGCATCATGAATATCATTTGAATTTATAATTTGGCTTAATTTGTCATTCATTGCTATAATCGGTTATTTCAAATTAATATAAAACTAGCAATTTTCCATATTTTTTATTTTAATTACAAATTTCTCCACAATTCGATATTTCAAACAAAATCTCCTAATCCAAATTAAGTCAAAGTAGCAATTCTACTAAAATCAAAATCATAACAAATTAACCAATCAGAAAGCAGCAAGCACATACTAATGCACAATTTAATTTAAATTATTTATTATAATTTATTTATAACGAAAGGTCACTAGAACATTTGTTTTACGATATCAGTTATATATATTTATATCATGTGCAAAAATAAAAATTGGGCATCCTTTATAATAATTATGATAAATTAATTCTATGTTTAGCTCTTAGAAATAAAACATTTGTGAAAGGATCAGAAATTGGAAGTGGCGGATTTGGAGATGTTTATAAATGCAAGGGATCTGGGATAGATACAGTGTTTGCTGTCATGCTGGTAAAATTGAGATATATTGACGAGAAATATATCGAAGGAAATATTCATAACTTCCTATCCAAATTGAAACATAGCAGAATCATTCGATATTTTGGAGCGATCCAGACAGAAGAACATTTATGCATTTTCATGGAATACCTATCTCAGGCGAGTTATACATTTCATTTCATCTGCATTAATTAAACAAAGCGCTTACCTTTTCCTTCTGTCCGTAAGATAATTGAGTGTAAATCATGAAAGGCCAGTGAGGAAATGTAAGAGTAATTATTGCAATATGCAGATGCATAGGACATGTTATTTGTTATTGCAATAATTTACTGCAACGTGAAATTTATGCTTGCAAGCAATATTTATATAAAACAAATATATTATATTGGAATCGTTTTCTATGCAAATTAGTTAATGATATAATTTATTAGATTTTTATCCAATGACATTTCTTTAAATTAATCTAAATAATATATTTGGTGAATTTCAGGGTTTATAATAGATATTCCACTTAAATGACTGGCAGAATAATTATTCACGTTTCTAGGGCTCCTTGGAGGATCAAATCAAGAGGAAAAAGGGCCTTGCCCCAAATTACGTAATCAATTACAGCAAACAGGTCCTCGAGGGCCTGAAATTCCTACATGGAATTGAAATCATCCATCGAGATTTAAAGCGTAAATAAAAGCATTAATAATATTTCTATTTCAATTATTATTCAGCGGCAAATATATTGATTGGCCCCGAGAATAATATAAAATTAGCAGATTTTAATCTCAGCCGACCAGTAAAGTGGACCAATGATCAATTGACTAATGCTCGATCATCTCTTGGAATTCTCCCATTGATGGCTCCTGAAGTTCCAGAACACCTGGACAATTTAGGTAACAGCCTGACGGATACCACTAAGAAATCTTATTTTGGATTTGTCATTTTCATGGCTCCTGAAGTTCTCCAACATTCTCTCTATCCGAAGTCAGCTGATATATGGTCTGTGGGAGCCATTGTAATCAATATGATTACTGGTTAGCATTATGTTATTAGTTTCTTTTCATAAAGTAAATATATTTGTCATTATTTATCTATTTAATGTGCTAACTAAACCATTGGAGGCTAAATTTATATTGAATTACTCCTAAAATGTCGAAATCATCAATTCTAAAGCATTACAATTTTAAAATAATTAAATTAACTAAAAGGACCAATATGGGATATTATACAACATCTTCTACGATAATTTATTAATATTAATATTAATTTATTTAA
Source organism: Schmidtea polychroa (assembly GCA_959609185.1). NCBI lineage: Eukaryota > Metazoa > Platyhelminthes > Tricladida > Dugesiidae > Schmidtea > Schmidtea polychroa. The sequence continues at coordinate 60,863 of CAUHTR010000396.1, read as the reverse complement.
TCATTTTTCTTTTGGCCATTAATTTGATTTTTTCCATAATAATTTTATTTATATTTTGACAACAGCTCAATGTTGATCAGTATGATACTTTCTATTTATTTACATTTGTATCCTTCACCAGACATTTTTCGGGCACCAAAAGAAGTATTAGTCACTATTAGGTTATATAAATATGTATTATTTGGTTATTATTTATATTGTTATGCTGAGTTTCACGGAAATTGTAGAGCCCTGCCGAATCTGCAGTAAAATCATTCGTGTTTAACAAGATTAATTGATGAGATCTTTATATTTATACAACGATATAAAATAATTAACAATATCCTTATATAACCTTTAATTCCTTATAACCAACGATAAGAATAAATATTCTCTTGCAAATTGTCTAACAAATCGTTTCCTCTGAATGGGTTAAAGTCCCCATAGAAATTATAGAAATTTAATACAAAATATGTAATCTGAATAATTATACTAAAATATAAAATATAGTTATAAAATATAAATTAAAATCATATTATATTAAAATATATATTTATTTTTAACCAATCACAGATCTCAGAATGTTTAATTAAAGTTATTGTTTAAAATAATAAAATGGTCAAATTTAAAATTTTTGATAATTATGTTATTATTTGTTTAAATGTATCAACAATGAGTGGCATTGATTTACATTCAGGCAAAGCGTCATATGAAAATATGCCTATTGCGGAAGCCATATTCAAAATCCGAGAAACTAAAAAGCTTGAAGTGCCTCCAAATATATCAGAGGAAATGAAAGGGTTCATTGAAGCAATGTTGAATCCAGATCCAGATCAACGGCCCACCGCAACTCAATTATTACAATTGAAATTATTTTCTGAATTTGAATAAATTTTATATTTGATTTTCATTTTGATTTCCGAATTTTATGAATCATTTTTGTTTTAATAGATGGAATAATATTGAGGTCAATTCATCTAGGAAATGTTTCATTCGAGTTGTCCAGGCCGATTTCATCGCTGTTGAAAATATCAAGTTTTTGATATTGATTAATTTTATTGTTTGTATTGAATCCCTTGATATAAGATTTGATCAAACTCATTTGTTTTCGTCAACTTTTGATTTCTTTTAAAATCGTCAATATCTGAGCAAATGATAAAATCTTGTTTACACAACCAACTGAAATTTAAAATCGAACTGCAAGCGCCAATTGAGACATTTTTGGATTTTCTTGATAATATTTCAATATTTCAACAAATTCAGAAATTATAATGAAAATTTGATGAGAGTTCGCAACGAAAATAGAAATAAATTAATCCGTAATGGGAGGCCCGAGCGCAGCAAGGAACCTTTAGTGCAGTGAGACCCGAGCAATTAGATAAGGGAGAGAATTGATTGCAATAATCCTAATTCTGTAGAAATGGAATAAAAATGGAGCAGCAAAGGAAGAAACAAGAGAGAAGTTTACCGAATAAGCCAATCAGCGAGCGGAAGGCGAAATCCATTGATAAAATGTAAAGTTTAATTCTCGTACCAAATTATGCCTTTGTGCCAGCGGTGACCTACTGTATCGGTGCCGAATCTGTCTGCTGTGGAGTTAGGGTCGATATATTCCTTTGCAGTTGCTGTTGTGGAGTAGCGTTCCAATGCAGTGAAGGTTTCCATCAAATATCAATGGCAATTAGCAAGCGGCTATATAAGGATATTAACGGGCGGGATTTTCTCAATATGATTATATTAATGCTGCAATTTGTCATTGCAGTCTATCTGTGTAGCAAATATTCTCTAGGATTCCTGAGGTTACCATGGCAACTGCTGACAAATTGAGGTCAAGCGCGAGTTATTTTTAGGGTTGAAATTGATTTCATTTCATTCAATATATTGATTGCAGCAAAATGGCAGCTTTTATTGTCATTTAGTTGTTTAGCATTTATTTGTTGCTGCTACCAAGCAATGCTCACTTTATATATTATTTATTATCATTATCATTATTGCTATTCATATCATTACAAATTCCATAGGCAGCTTTATGTGAGATAAATGAAAACCTAAAGAAAAATAAGCATTTCTTTTAGCTCTTTTATCCTCAATAACAAAATGTCAATTAAGTAAACTCATAAAAAGTGAAATTAATTACTGGAACTTGCATTACATAACAAATTGAATTGACATAAAGGAATTTACAAAATAGCAAAGAATTTCAAACACTTACATTACAAATCCATTTCAAATCAGTTTCCATTCCCATATAATTCTAAATATCCTTAATATAATTATGCTTAATATAGTAAAATATTTACTATAAATATTCTGTTATACAAATCCACCGACGATATTCTACTGAAAACTTGCAATTTCTAGTTTAAAATTTAAAACAATACATTTGCATTAACTTAAATAATTTAAAAATTGTAATGAATAATATTAAAACAAAATGTTATAAAAATAATGTTATAAATGGCACATCAATGAAACTTTCGATTTACAACACATGAACTATATAAGTGAACTTACAGATTCATTTTTTTACGTAAAGACCTTCTGATTCCAGGCACTTCACCCAGCGATTTTTACAATTTGGTAGGCTATGTTAACTGGTGGATTGTCATGCAGGATATAGAGGTCTTGATTTATTGGCTTCCGTCGCAACTTTCTCACATCACTAACCAGTGCGCAGTGTTAGTGAAAGTCGATGATTTCCGAAGGAAAGTCAATCTTTATCATACCTTTTACAACCCAAAACACACTGAGCTTGAAACATTTTCAGTGAGATATCCCTGAACGAATCAGTTTTCGTGGCTTTTCCTCTGGAAATACCTATTTACAAGACTCGTGATTATCGTATGGAACATAAAGACTCAATGGTGTCTCTTTCTGCGTTATAATTGTTAAGAATATCGAAAATATAAAATAAAGTAATTATTAGAGTAAGCAGAATGAGTCAGAGGAAAATATATAATCAAGTGTTCGTTGTTCCAGAATTCTGAGAAAAAGAAGTGAGAAAAAGAAATTGAAAATTAGAAGAAAATAATAAAATCAGTAAAATTAAACAATGAAATACGGCATAGTTGTTCTTAATTAACAATTACACTTTTATAATTAATTCCAAAAACAAATACCAAATTGAAATTAAATTTCATATATCAACGTCTGCCTGAGATAGATCATCAATAGATCATCAAGGAAGTCATATATCTGAACAGTTCTCAGGGATAATAGAGGAATTAAGGACGCCCCATGGAAAGGTTTGGGAAGCAAAAAACAAAAACAACAGAATTATCTGTAAATACTATTGGATGAAAGATTATAAAAGTGAAATAGAATTTGTGTTAAGGACTGAAGAAAACAAGGCGACAGACAAATAAAAAGACAGACGAGAAATCAGAATTAAAACGAAATAAAAAGGCGAAGGCAAATTTAATTATAAAATTTCTTGGGAAAATAGTATCAGATCAGAAAAGAAATTCAAAGCTAATTATTAAAGTGATTTATCACGATTATTGAGTAATTTCAAGATGAAGTCAGGGAAGCAGCTAAATCTATTCTATAGATTGTCGAAACCAGTAGAAAGAGTTAAGTAGTTGTGAATTTCAGATTGTCATTAAAAGTCTAAATTGTTTGGAATTTGTTATTGCTGTCAACCAAGACATGCTTTGGAGTTAGATCAATAATTGTTAATTTTGCATTTTATCGATAACTCCAACATAATATTGCTCTAAAAACTTTGCCAAATATCATAAAAGAGGGCCAGATTTTATTGACAGGCTTGTATTTTTGTTTCTTGCATCTCTGCATTTCTTACATTGACTGTATAATTTTCTGATTTCAATGTCCGGTTCGAATTCAACGATCCTTTTACTTTTTCCAACAATATTTTCAAAAAATATCTTACAATAATAGTAGATGGATTGGTCCCCGCTGACATAACCCCACACCGAGGAAATAATTATTAAGCTAAATATTTTTGATTAATATTTTGAAGTAGGTAAACTAGTATTTTTATGTAGGTCTTTTTTTATGTAAATCACAGAATTTTAATTTTTTCATGTCAAATTAATCAAACTTAAAGTATGTCACAGATACACATACTCATCGAAATATAGTACCCACTAGCACAATATATACTTTATAAACCATTATAGATTTAATAAATAAATATATAGGTCAAATAAATTTAATTAATAAATAAGTAAGTCACAAATACCTTTATAATTTATATTTGATAACATTATTAAATCATTTATGAAATAGTAATCTTCATATACCATTTTAGTAAGAGTTCATTAAAATGTAGAATATAAACAAAAACTATATTTATAAAACTTAATAGTGGAATTAAGAAATGATGCGGTGTGCCAAATCATTGGCCCAAGCGCTAGTGGAAATACCTTATTTGTTTGTAAGTTATTAAAGTCTCAATTATTCAAAACAAAATTCAACAAGATTTATTGACATCGGTCGCAGATGAAGCAGATGGATTGACTCAAGATGATTTCTTTAAGTTGAAAAATATGAAAATAGTGTTGGGGTTCAACAAGAGAGGTACAAAATGAGGTGAAAAATCAATAAAAACACCAAATTCACAACAAAAATTTAAAGTACAAAATATTAATTAATAAAATCAAAAAATTAAAAATGAATATTTTCCGGGTGAAACTGGTATGGGCGAATACCGAATAATGAGACGAGTTAAACTATAATAAAAATAAAATCAATGGGGGTCCCTAGAAGGAATAAATTACAAAAAACAAAAATTAATTAAAAATTAATTAACTAATGGAGAACCCGAGCTAATGGGAAACCCTAAACAATGGAAAACCCGAACAATTTGAGAGAACCTGAGTTATCAATCAAATTAGGAAAGGCAATTAAATCAGCAGACTAAAATTAAATTGGGGCGAACCGCCAAAGGAGACGGGCAAAATCCTCAAAGCAATTAGAGCGGTAGGGGGAAGCCCGGGGGAAGTTGGATCCAGACTAATTTGACAAAGTAAAATCAATTATAGAATGGGTATAAAAGCGACCGGCAAGTTAACAAAATTGCCAGTTGGTCGAAGAAAAAGAAAACAAGAAGTTTAGCGAGAGTGACAAAGAAAACTTTGAAGTTAGTATCAATTGAATAATTTAAATCGAACGTACCAGAAAGGGACATCTTCCGTCGGAAGATTTATCCCTGCGTAAGATTTGTAGTTGTATTGAAAAGTGCAGACCGAAAAGGGTTGTATCAAGTGTGGTTGAATTAATAAAAGTGTAGCCAATGTGTAACTGTATTAGTCTCAAATAAAGATTTTTGTGTTGGGTTGTTTATTTAATTTCGAAAAGAACACAAAGGAGTCAGGCAGTAATACCGACTTGCACAAAATACCTAACAATAGTAAAGGAATTTGATCAAAACTGGTCAAGTCGATTAAAGAATGGTGATGTCATCATCGATGATTTGTATCAAGAAGCAAAAGTAAAGAAATGAATTTTAATAATTTATTCACCAAAATCAGTAGACATGTTGGTGTTAATTTTTATAACTCAAAACCTGTTTCATCAGAGTGGTGTGCATCGAACACGTAATTGGAATGTTCAATATTTAGTTGTTTTCAAGAATCCTAGAGATGTAACTGTTATTGATAGACAAATATATCCGGATAATCTTAATTTATAAACAAAGTTGAAAACATGCTTGAGTAATAATGTTTTTCAGAGCACGAATTAAAAACCCTAGAAAATTTAGAAAAAGTATTAGAAAGAGTATTAAAATCAAAGTTCCACCAAAACTAGTTACACTTTATCTAAAAAACTTATAACAGAAATTTTCCCTGAAATGAATCTTATTTCAAAAAAATCCTAAACCTAATAATAAGAAGAATAAGAAAAAGGAATATGCCAAAAATGTTAAAAATCATCGGAGTTTCCAGTTTTTCAATGCATCGTTAAAGGCACCGAGCATGAAAAGAATGCCTATTTTACATTCATTTCCTAATTTTGTTGTCGATCATTTACTCGATATTATATTTAAAGTAGTCAAAGGTAGGATTAATATCAGGATTAAATCCAAAATGAATTTATTGAATAAACACATTGAATAAACACATTGAATAAACACATTGAATAAACACATGAAACCTTGCTTGTAAATAATAAAAATTGTAAGCAAACGAGGAGTAATTAATTGATGGCAATCATACCTTTGGCATTATCATTTTTATGTGGAGTAATACAAAGCCGATCATAAACAATGGGTGCTAACCCTTCATTACCTAATGTTAAATTAAAATTTAAATCTTCTTGCTGTAATGGGGAAGATTTGAACGAACCCTGAAAACGAAGCAGGTTTCAGTGGAATTGCAAAATTAAAGAAAAGGGTTTGGTTATTGGGTTGGTTTAAAAGTTACCAATGAAATCTCTGGCTCCAAAGCGTGCTTTATTTGATCCACAAAATAACAATTCTTAAAAAATATAAACCTTTATTGATTATCACAATTGATTACACGAATTATAACAATACGATCGATTCAATACTGAAATAGGTAATTACACAGAGCTTATTATGACACTACGTGAGGAATAGCTCTACTCGTATAATTCCCAATTGTTGAACAATCACCAGACGCTGATCAGACTCAATAATTTAGTAAATTGAATGGAATTTACTTTGCTTTGACTTGAATTTATTCAGTATACTTTTAACCTTTCTTATTGAACTCAATTTTAGCCCAACGTTTAGTTCCAATAGTTTCTCTTTTTTCCAATTTCTATTTCTCACTTTTAATTTCTCGACTTTTCAATTTTTATCATTTTCTCTAATTCCGAATTATTTCTCGAGTATCTTTTAATTTTTCCTTCGATCACTAATTTTCTGATTCCATCAAGAAGATTTCTGCTTTTAGAGCCCGCACTTGTCCGAAACTTGTGATAATTCTTTTTTTTCATTCCTATCTCTCCATAATTTGTACAGCTCCTGTATTATCACTGATAGTTCAGCACTCGGGATAATTTGTCATATTTCCCATTTTTGCTTCGGACATTTCCCATATTTTTTCCAACTCCCGTGTTGCTACTGCAGGCCGGCACTCAGAATAGTCTGTCATTATTCATTTCTGCTTCTGGCTTTCGCATACTTTTTCTATTTAACACTTTATCTCTGAAAGTTCGAAGATGTCGATTTTGTTTTCATGTTTTGTTTTTGATTTCCAATTTTGGAATTTTTTTTTGCTTTCTTGCACTTATTAATTATAAGTGACTTTTCTTCGTTTTATTCTCTGCATTTCTTTTGTTTTGTTATTTCTTCCTCATTTCTCAATTTTTTGCTTTTCTGTTTTATTCTCCAAATTTCAGAGTGCTATTCCAATCACCATATTGGTGTTCCTCCAAGTTATTCTAATTATTTATAATATTATTTATTATTTTGGTATCCTCAACAAGAGAGTTCTGAATTCTAAAACAGAAACACATAAGTGGTTATCAGAACAACTTGCGTACAGTTTGAAGAAACCAATGCGGAAAAGAGTTCCAACCAGAACTTATAAAACATTTGGTATTGACGATTTGTGGCAAATGGATTTGATGGAGATGAAACCATATTCGAAAATTAACAAGGAGTACAAATATATTTTAACGAGTATTGATGTTTCAGTAGCTTTGATCTCTTATATTTAAACAAGCATTAATTATTTTAAAATGAGCATTCATTTTTTTTAAATGAGAATTAAAGAAATTTAGTATTAATTAAATTGAATGAGCATTAAATTTTATTAATATGACTAAAAAATTCACATTCAAAGTTTTAAATGGCTCAATCACAACGCGTAACACATTATTCAAACGATGCAGAAGTAGTAGAAAAAGAGATAGACAACACCCAAGACAATATCGCTTCTAATATAAAACGCTCAAAACAAACTCGAAGAAAGTGCGTACATTTTCAGATCTACGAGAACAAGGAACAAGCTTTATAAAAAATAAAGAATGATGAAATCTGGATCATTTCAGTGACAAATATAATAGGTGAAGACAAAAGTCAAAAGACGTTCGAAACAATGTCCAAACGCTATTCATTTGCTATAAAACAGTGACAATGAAACTGTAACTATGCTTATTACAAATGATAACATCAACATGAACAACTACGAACAACAGGCATTAAAGAAGAGACAAAGAAAGAAATTTGCGAATTATTCAAACTGAAGTTCAAACCAAAGCGAGCCTTAGAACTTCTTGCTGAAAAGTCATTACCAATTCCAACTTATGTACCATCAGGCGAAACTGTTAAAATCTCAGATAAAGATATAAAACGCTACGGAAATGGTCGATTTAATACTTTCGAGACCTTCTGAGCTACACAATTCGGCATTTGGTGTGTGTCCCTACCAAACAAGGGAGAAATATGGAAGACAGATACTTGTACCTGTCCTGCATTTCTAAAGCACTAAATTTGCAAACATGTTGTTGGCATGGAGACAAGATTAAAGTATTGCAAATTACCACCAGAAGCAAAAAATGTCGACATTGGAACCAAGCGCAAGAAAGGAAGACCTTCGAAAACTAAAACAGCTTTACTAAGACAATGACAATTTACTATGATAATGACAATGACAATTTTATAAATAATGTTCTGTGATTTTGCAATTTCAAAATAATATTAAATAATGGTCTTTTTTGTCTAATGCTTTTTCTTAAATTGATTAATGTATTTTTTCATTTAAATTAATGTTAAATTAAATGTTTAATGTTTAAATTAAATTAATAAATTAAATGCTCAAAAATAATTTCTTTATCTTTATTATATTAATGCTCAATTAAATACTAGCCTTTATTTATTAAATCTATATAACCTACTTATTTATTTATTAAATATATATAACAACGGTGGGCAAATGCGGCTCTTCGTTGAGTAAACTGCGGCTCATTGATAATTGAATTTTTGATAATTGAATTTGAAAATTGAATTCGATTTTTTTATTTTGAAATTTTTTCAACTGAATTTTTAAAAAAAAATTTTTTGTTGCAATTGTATTTTCATGGTTAGTTCATTTTTACCTGTGTCACAAAATAGGTGTAAACAGAATTAAAATTTATAGTGTCATTCGATGGCGGTATTTAGAATCAAAATTTAATATTTCCTTATTACATTCTACCTTGTTTGATTCTTTTTATAAGCAATATTTAAATAATACATGTCTCACTACACTATATACCAGGGTGCGGCTCTTTGACGAGCCATGTGGCTCTCTAGGACCTCATGCGTGCCCACCCCTGATATATAACCTACTTATTGATTTATTAAATTGTGCCAGTGGGGACCAGTCCATCTACTAATAATATTAAAAAGGAAGATGAATTATGACCATCATTGACTATCTTGTTCCTAATCTGTTAAATTCACTTCCTATTAATCATTTTGTCATACACCAAACACCACTGAGATGCATTCTCTATAGTGGTGGTTGGCGTGTAGAACAATTTCTCTCACCAATTTACATTTATCATTTACTGAATTGCTTACAATAATGAATGTTTTTTGGAAATTTATTTTAGCCATTTTAGAAATGGCTTTCAGGTAAGATATTTAATTTTAAGTAAAGTTTAAGTCTTGAATTTTGATCCATATAGATATGAGATCATTATTCAAGTTCTTAAATTTTACTTTTAGTCAACATTATAATTATAAATTATTTTTAATTAATTTTCAGGGACTTTTGATATTTTATGACAAGTATTTTGGAATATTTTCGAAAAAATGTGAGTTAGATATGTTTTTAATTATAATTAAATAAATGAATTACCAAAAATATGTACTTTTCTAAAACATTTTGGGAAAAATCCCCGAATAATAAAAATAAAATAATTTTTGTAATTTTTTTTTCTGAGCTCAATATGAGGAGCTTCTTTCAGGAAAGCAATTATGGATTGAAAAGACATTGAACAAAATTCATCTGCTCTTGAAATTTCATTAAAAATATATTTTTAAAAATTTTCAGCGATCTTTTTTTTATCCAAAAATTGTCTAAAATAGAATTATTATAGAAACGTATCTCAGCGGTGCATTTCAATGAATCAAAAGTTTGTATGTGTTTTTTAGTATGTGTTGCGCTTGTGTGTAGTTTTTAATTTTTCTACCACTTTTCAGATTTCTATAGTATAAGATGTATCTGACTGCACTCTAAATGAACACATCAACGTGAAATCAAAGTAAGTATGTATGTATCTATAATGTAAGATTATTGATTTTTTTGGTATATTATAGGAAATGGTTCTCAGTGGCGTTTGGTGTAAATTACTCATAATAATGGTCTTTGAGAATTCACTTTGTTTACTTTACTACTTGTTTACCCAAAGAATTTTTTCTAATTTATTAATTAATTAATTAGCGATTTTTGTTTTTCCACATTTTCTGGTCTTCATACTTTTGGATGTATTTTATCGTCACAACGATTCTAATCATGTTTTCCATTAATGATTATATCTTTGGTTCGTTTTCTAGGTTCAAATTCGAATAATAATTTTTTGATTCTCGAGAAATTCTTTTTGATAGAAATGTTTTGTATTCACAATTAAAAATTTACGGACAATCATATGACACTTTTATGAATGGAGTGTGAAATACATAATGGTTAGAACCTTTTCATAACCTATTCAGATTCATAAAATCTTCATTTTTGTCAATTAAGACACTATATTATGAAATAATATCCCTTTAAATTGTGTTTGGTTTGAGAACATAGATAATTTTCTTGATAAAGACATAATACTAAAATGACCTCTTTGTAAGAGCAAAGTGTCTTCAGCATTCCTCTTGCGATTCTTTCGGTGTAATGTTATTTAATGTTATTATTAACGTTAACTATATTAAATAGTATTTTTGAAGCATTTTGGTAAATTTAAATGCATTGAAAATATGTGAAAACTTTAAAAATTGTCAATAAGGCAGAGTAAATAAATCATTGTTACTATTAATATACAAAAGCGGAATTGTTTTCGTTTAAACAAAATATTTAAGCCACATGTTGGCTTACTATTGATTTTTATATTTACAATTGATGATTTTATTTATTTATTTATTATTATTATTATTATTATTATTATTATTATTATTATTATTATTATTATTATTATTATTATTATTATTATTATTATTATTATTATTATTATTATTATTATTATTATTATTATTATTATTATTATTATTATTATTATTATTATTATTATTATTATTATTATTATTATTATTATTATTATTATTATTATTATTATTATTATTATTATTATTATTATTATTACTATTATTTTAAACAATTAAGTGATAATTTTGCTTTTGCTGCGAATAATGTATTTAATGAAAAAATTTTCGACTATATAAGATAGTCCTTGTCAATCAGCGTCATTCGTACTTTTTTCCCACTAGACCACCAGGAACAGATATGACCACTTACGGATAATTATTCGTTCAATATTATGTTGTTGTGTGAAACATTTTATTTAATCTAAAAAAATATTTCAATGTTAAAAACAATTTATCTTTATCAACTTTCAATTTTAAACAAAGAAAAAGAAAATAAGAGTAATCGACAATCCTCTCCATTTTGCCATCTCTGCATTAAACTTACGAAAGGTCTTTGACTCATATTAATTATTGAAACTAATTATCCATTCCTTGATTCGCGTATAATTCCTTTTCTGTAACCATTCTCTAAAACTATGATATTTTTTTAATTCATTATAATTCAGTAAAAATCTGGATCCTAGATCGGGATCACCCGTCCTCTGATAACTAAATATCTTAAAAAATGTTCAAAGATTTTATTGACTTCGAGTGGGAACAAAAAATTATTACACAAAATTTAGATTTACAAAAAACCATAAACTTAAAAAATGAAATTTTACTTTTAATCGATGGATAATTTTTTCTTTCTTTTTCTATTTTCTTCCGTGAATTTGGCAATTTGGCTTCGTGGTAGATCTTTTATTTGGTGGTTGTCCGTGAAGTGATTTGAATTCTTTTCGGTTTTCTTTCTCAAATTGAGTTGATGATTTGACGCTGGATGAGTTTGATTTCTGTGTATTTCGCTACTTTGCTCAAGTTGTTGTTTTGCTGGATTTGTTTTTTTTGGGTTTCTCTGTTCTTTCATTTGTTGTAGTTGTGGTAGTTGGAGAGTTAGTTTTACGTTGTATTTTCTTCTTATTTTTGCTTGTACTTTATTGAGTTTTTGTGAGTTGTTTTTGTTTGTCTTTGGTTAGTTTTTTTTGTGTTTTTTATTTCTTGAGTGGGGAATTTATACCCTTAGGTTAGCTCAGGTAGATTCTGTTGATTCAGTACCTACCTTTTTAAAACTAAACATTTGTCTATTCGCTTAAGTCTAAATTTGGAATTAAAATTATAATTTTCTTGGTTTTTGGACTGCTCTTTTTATCACTCGTTCTTTATCCCTTCTTTTCTCTGTCATTTCTTTTTCGACATTTTCTTTTCTGACTTTCTTGACTTTTTTAAAATTTTATTTCGCTTATTTTTCCAACTTTTTTCCTCTAAAATGTTAGTGTCGATAGCTCGTCTATACGCTGTTACTTTCTTCCTATTTTTCATCTTTTATTTTTCGATTATCGGCTTTATTGATATCATATTTGAAATTTTTGCGATTTTCGATCATTGATTTTTTTTAATCAGTGTTTTCTGTATTCTCCGTTTTTTTGTGTTCTAATCTTTATTCTTATTCTATTTACATTTTTTGTTTTTTAATTAACTTTTGTATTATATTTTCTTTTCTTTCTGATTTTATTTTATATATTTTTATTTATTTGTTGTACTTTTCTATTTGCTTCTTTTCTAATTTACATTTTTAGCATTTTTCCTGGTTGTCTATTTTTGTTTAAATTTCTTGGGTTTTTGCCCATCAATAATCATGTAATGTCTGGCGTTCTATTGATTGTGATAGGTTTATTTTTAGTAGTCTAAGTGCTGCACCACCGATGTCTCTTAGGATTGTATCCTCTTTTGTATGATGGTGGTAATATACAAGCCAACATCAAACAACAGTGAATCCAAGCAAACCACATATTGAATAAGTCAAAATTAGGACGAAGTAGTGGAAATACTCATGCGTAGATGTTTATAGCTTTAATTTAAACATTCTCAATTATTTGGTGAGCGAGCTTTCTCAAAATTATGGCATCATTTTAGCGCCCCCTAGTAAAGTCTCCGCGTCCTATTCGCCAGCCCCTAGAAACGGTCCTGATTATAGTATGTCCAATCAGTACACCAACCTATGATATAAGATATAAATTACAGTGTCAATTTTATGATAGAATTTCAACGACAAGTTAAAGATAAGGTAGAGGAAAGAGTTAAGTAGTTAGAGTGATTTGCCTGTGAATTAGATTGTGATTTTGTATGCAGTTTCGAATCACGTAAAGTTTTAGGTTGAGATCAAAATTTGTAAAGACAGTTGCTTGACTTTGAGTTGTGATGAAAAATGTGAAAGAAGTGACAATCCAACATCCATGAACTAAAATCTTGACCGTATAATTGATATAACCTCATTGTGATTAAATCATGTTTCAAATTTCACCACAGCAACAACTAAAATTGAAAGATATCAACATGGAGAGGAATACTTCTAGGAGAGATTTTAGTTATGCATAGACTTGTCGGGTGAAAATTAACTAGAAGTTAATAAGTGTAGATAGATTTTCATGCGGAAAAGGAAATTTCCACTGTATCTCGATTTTCCACAAGAATTCGTTTTTTTAATCCGACTCCAATTGCTTTACTCCTGTGATGAAGTTATATTTGATGCTGACTGCCATAAAGCAAAAAACGCAATTTTAATGATATATTCTGTTGCATAAAAATATCTGAATTGGCTAAGCAGTGAAATCGCAGATTGCAAGGGAAAATTCCTTGCATGAAAAGATAAACGGGTTAATAAATTTATCCTGCTAACGAATTCAATAACAATATTTTTGGGGTGTGAAATAAATCTAACGGGCCAACATTGGTTGTCTCGCGAAATATTTGGAGCATTATCAATAAATGAGATGATGTCGACAGGTATGGGTATGCTTGGCGTGACAGGATGTTATTTTCTTTTATATTTATAGTGATATGAAGAGCAGACAATGTGAACGAAAGGTTCAGTATTTAGGCCAATATCTGCTGCGGAAGTAGAGTACTTGAAGCTCATGGGTGCTAAGGCAGAAAGTTTATGTGTTATGAAAGGGGGCGACAAGGGCAAAATAATTGTGTTCAACTAAATGCTAATAATTTTAATGTTATCATACCACTGGGTATATTTCGGCATATCCTTTAATAAACCGGGGATAATGTTTAGCTAAACCAAGAAATGATCTTAAATTAGATGAATACTTTAGAATTTTGATCTTTAAACTCTTCAATTTTCAAATTATTCGTTCTAATACCTTTTGAACTTATACAATGGCCAAAATATACAAGTTCATTTTGATTAAATTTGCATTTCTCTGGATTTATATATAATCATGATTTTAGAATAAGTTTAAACACTTTTTAATACATTTAAATACTTTTAAACACTTGTTCTAGGCCCTTGAAAATAGTTTCCAAATTCATTTAAAAAAAGTATCTAGTATTTCATCGTGTTGCTTCTCAGATTTTCCATACACTAATGTATCGTTAAGATGTACAATGACACCGTTGAAAATTAGACCTTTGTTGGGCAAAATCTGATTTTAGGTCCAAACATATGCAACGTGACGAAATGCATTGAAACACAACACGCAAACATAGAACTAAGTCAATTTAAATCAAAAACACGCTAAAACACCAAATAAACAAAATTAATAGAATATACACCAAAGTAATAAACCCAAATTTAAAGAAAAATTAAACAAAAGCAAGAAATATTACACGAAACCCGGAGAGAGTAATTAGATTGTAAGTATCTTGAGCATGATACACACATGTATCAATAATACAATATTACACCTTTGACATTCAAATATACATTACATAATAATCAGACATACAAATTCAACAGTCACTAATATTATTTCAAACAGGTATTATTTACAGTTATCCTACACCTCCCCCTCTCGTTTTAAAATGTTTGATCCATTCAAGATTTCTAATTTTCTATTTTCCATTTTGAAATTCGATCATGAAACTTCTGTTGGTTTAATTATTTTTTCTGCTGTTCGTGAAGTCATAGTCTTTCTTTTGTGACAATTTTCGCACGATCCGACTACTTCTTTAATAAATTCTTGTCTGTTTCTCATGTCAAATTTACTAGAAATATATTTGTGGACTTTATTTACCCCAGCATGAAACAAAATTTGATGGGTGTACAAAATAAATTCTTCTTATCTTTCGTCTGGAATCCATATTTTACCGTTACTTGAATGAATAATGACATTACTTTCTATAAATTTTGTTTCTTTCCCGATTAGTATATCTCTTTTCATATATTCTATTTATTTAGAATCTTGTTGCCACAGTTTTCCATCTTCTTGATACATGAGTGCTAGAATCTTTGTTTTTAGTTTTTTGGTTCCTGTTTTTGGTTCCTCGTAAGTCGTTTGACATTGTATGCACGAATCGCATTCAGTTCTCGACAGCGCATCTGCATTAGAATGCGTTTCACCTTTACGGCATTCCATTTTAATGTTCAGACCACTTAATTGGTTGATCCATGTTTGAAATTGCGGTGTGATTAGCTTCTTGGTCTTCAACATAAACGTTATTGCCTTATGGTCTGTCCTTAGTTTAATTCTTTGTATCATATAAATAATGTTTGAAATGTTCGGTAAAATAAATTATGGGTAGTAATTCTTTCCGAGTGATACAATAGCCTACTTCGCTACTTCATTACGTGCGAACCATGTACAATTACTCTTTCTTTGCCATTTTCATCTAATTGTGATATAACTGCTCCAATTCTGTTGAAACTGGCATCTGTGTCTGAAAGGGTAGAATTCACATTTAAGTTAAAACTAGATATTGCTAATAAACATTTAAATTGTATATATCAGATTACATAAATTTTTATATAAATATTTAAATTAATAAATTAAAGTAAGTTTAAAATATAAAAATAAATTAAAATATATTAAATATTAAAATAAATTAAACCAGCATTGAAATCAGCATCAAAATTAAAATAATAAAAAAGCCTCGAACAGATTGTTTGAATATTACAAACAAGCGCAGTTTTTTGAATAAAATAAATTTAGTAATTTTATTTGGTTAATTTATTAATTATGGAGATTGAAAATGAATTCGACGTTGTTGCGGCTAACAGTGTCTAAAATAAATTCCTTTGTAAAGTCAGGGATTACAAGAATTGAAGCTTTTACTAATGCTTTCTCTACTTCTTGAAAAGCCTCTTCGCATTCATTTATCCACATAATTTTTGCCTGATTTACACCGCACAACTTTTCAATGAGTTTTGAATACATACTATAATTTTTTATAAATCGACGATAATAATTTGTTAATCCAAGAAACTTCGTAATTTTTAACACATTTTGGGGTTTCGAAATTTTTAATCGCGATAATTTTGTTGTCATCAGCGTGTATTCCTTCATCGTTTATGACATGCCCTAAAATTTTTATCTCTTTTTAATAAAATAATATTTTTCTGGACTAATCTTTAACCCAGAATAACTTATTCTTTGAAATACTTCATATTCTCTTATAGTGTTCTTGCAAGGAAGACGAAAATATTAATATGTCATCAAGATAGACAAGAGCTTTTTTAACGTTCAGTGGTCCTAATACTTTATTCATCAGCTTTGGAAATGTTGCAAACGCAGCTTCAATTCCAAAAAGCATACGATTAAAACAATATTGAGTATTATTTGTGGAAAATGTTGTTTTTAATCTAGATTTATCTAGTATCTCAAATTGATAATAGGCATTCCCTAAATCAAAGGTGGTTAAATATTTGATACCATACAAAATATGTAACATTTCTTGAGTATTCGGAATGGGAAATATTGGTATTTCTGTCACCCTTTTAATGCTCTATAATCTAAATATATCCTAATATCATCTTTATATTTCTTTCTAACACACACTAAAGGTTAGTTTCAAGGAGACTCACATTGACTTATTATTCCATTTTCTTCCATATCCTTAATATTTTTTTCAATTTTCTCAGTTAGATAAAATGGTTGGTGTCTAGGGTTAATAACAATAGGTTCACTTTTTGTTAATATATCATGTTTTACTAAATTGGTTTTGCCTACATCCTATTTATGTTTCATAAATATATTTTCATATTCTTTAATTATTTTATTCGAAGTCACATCTCGACTAATTTGATCATTATTTTTTAAATTATTTGGTTTTCCATCATTCAACATTAAAATATTTTCTTTTCGTGGGTTCAATACAAGTTTAATATTAAATTGATCTAACATATTAATACCTCCTTTTACACTTGGTGAAATTTCATTTGCGATAAAGAAATCGACCTTATTTTCTTGATTTAAAATTTTTATTGTTACCGAAACCTTTCCTAATATTTCTAACGAGCTCTCATTCGCACATTTTACCGATAAATTACTGTTTTCAACTTTTATATTTTCAAGCGCGTTTAGTACTTCTTTAGTAATGACACTTATTTTGGCTCCTGTATCCAAGAGACAATTAATTTTTTTATAATTAATCAAGATATTAATACTGGGCCTAACCCCCATTTTATCATATTTTATTACCCTATAATAATCATTATTTAAACTGCATACTGTATTTCAATCTATTTTATCTACTGTATACTGCATACCACTATATACTGCATACAACAAACATACCAAATATTGTCAAAAAATTCAATTTCATGCAAACAATTACAAACATTCTCATATATACAATCATTGCTCAAGATCTTACTTATATTTAGTTTATCGCTCCAATATCTTCCTCCTGAGTTGGAGCGCTAGGATTAAGGTATTCGCTGTCGGACATCAGATTCTCGTTGTCACCTTGGTCTGCAATCGCTGACATATTCTGTTGATATCTGTAGCTTTAAGATTCTCTTAAATCGAAACATTGGAATTTAAAATGGCCTGCCTTCTTGCAATGAGAACATTTTATGTTCGGACATTGAGCCCTTATATGTCCTTCTTTGCACCCCCCGCATTGTTTTGGTCGTGGTTGTTCATATCTTTGATTTGACTGATCAAATGAATTTGAAAAATCCGATCTGCTTTGTGATTTCTGCATTGATGGTCGACGAGGTAAACTTCTCTGATCTACAATTTTATTATTGTTTCTAAATGATTCTCTGCGTGGTAGGCTGTTTTCTCGAAATCTTTGTTGTTGTTGTTGTCGTGGTTGTAATTGTCGATATTGTTGAGCTAGATATTGGCTCTGATTTTGGACCAAATTTGCATAACTACTTGTGAATGGTTTCATAGCCGCTTTCTCTTCATTTTTCATTTCTTTATTAATTTCTTCTATCTTTATAGTTATCTCTTTAATCTCCTTTACATTAGAAATACTTCGCATCTTGATTTCTCTTTTTATATTTTCTATTGCATTTTGCAATAAAAAGGCAGTTAATTTCTCTTTCGATAATTCGTGTCTTAAGACATTTTCTGCCAATCGATCAATAGTCCTAAAAAGTCTTGAATTGATTCTTTACCTTTTTTTGTAACGGATAGCTTCATTTAAATCTCTTTCTAAATTTGAAGGTTCTTCAAAGGCTTTTCTGCATCTTTCTTCATAACTGTCAATTTCTTCATTGATCCCTTCATATAATTTAGCCGCTTCGGTTGAGATGAATACTTTTATAAGCGTTTTTTGTAATTGAGTTGGAGTTTGAGTTTAATCATAAAATCTTCTAATATCTCCTAAGAAAATTTCCAGACTGTCTCCAATTGTAAAGATTTTTGACGTTGGAATAAAACCATTTAATGGGTTATTTGTCCTGAGTCCTAGCGTGGTCGCCATATTAGAATAATTTATTAATATAAAAAAACTGATTATCCCTCCGGAGGAAGTAATTATATCGTAAGTATCTTGAGCAAGATACACACTGGCATCAATAATACAATATTACACCTTTGACATTCAGACATACATTACATAATATTTACAGTTATCCTACGGTTATCCTAAATTCACAACAGAAGGTGGAAAAGGTGAATAGTCTATGTCTAAGAACCCTAAATCTTAATCCTTTTCACTTATTTCACTGTATTTTTCAAAAGTTTTCATTTTCAAATAAAAATAGGAACTGATTTATTTATTAAATTATTTTTTATTACAAATAGTCATTTTTAAGTAGAATATGAAATATTTTCAATTAAATTAAATATCGTATTAGCCCGAGTATAATTCAAGGTTTCCCCTAGAAATATCATGAAAAAATAGTACCACATTATATTCGGATTTTTCGATTGCCGGACATTTTTGCATATGATTAGACACAGAATAATGGGTCTTAAAATACAACTCTTTAATAATATTTTTTTCGGTAAAAAATGTGACTTGTCTTATAGTCCGGGTCGTCTTAAATTTAGTACTAACGTGGTATGTCATCATAATCATTTATAGCATCTCGTTATTAGTGAATCTAAAAATGTACAACAAGATTTTGAACCTTTTATATCAATTATTATATTTGTTCAAGCCTTTTATTATTTATTATTATTAATTTATTAAAAAGTTTAAAGTTTGCCATAGTATAGTTTACAAAAGGAAAATTTGGTTATACTTAAATTTAATTAATCCTAATATAAATTGTAATGAAATTTAGAACTTTCTAGATTTAAATAAATTAGTATTACCACAGTGGCCCATTGGCCGATGATGAAACTGTGTCCATCAACCTTGACCAGTGAGGACGAGTTGGGAATAAGATTAGACACTGTCTTGGCTTTTCAATTCTTTCGCGGACAAAATCAGCCATTGTGCACATACGCACAGCAGCTATCCATTATCAATCCAAAGGCACAATTGCGCTTTTGCAACCGAGCTTAAAGACATCATTGTGGATATTGTCAGAAAATTCCAGTTTGACCAATATCCTATCATTCGCTGTGGAAACTTCTCCGTCAAATACGACACCAACAAATTCAGTACATTTTCTATTCTGAAAACTTATTTCCTCCCCTACATGATTGATCAATTTCAATCCAAATCTAACTGTGACATACTCGAATCCAAAATTCTCCAGAATCCAATTGTGAAGTTTGACAAAAGCGCGACAATATATACTAGAAGAAAGTTATTTGAAGTTTCAATAAAAATAAATGAGCGTTTGAATCTAATCAATTCAATTAAAAAAAATTCCGGGTTTTCGAGAATAGAGCCGCAGCAAGGTATGTTAGCGTCGATAAGCCAGTTAAAAGTTGCGCCCCTAATACTATGACGTATTTTTTGTAGTATTCCTTTACGTACATAAGTATACATTATATCTACAAGTTTTACCTATTTAATTAATAAGCAGGAGGTTTAAACCACCATGAACGTAATAAATAATGAGCACTAAACTTCACTAAAATATTTCCCGCCTTCCACCTAGCGGGCACTCCTTGCACCCCCTCTTGGCGTAACCCTGCTCGAGAATAAAATTTTTTAAATTTTCAATATAGGAATTTTCTATATTAATTTATGAGTAATATTAAAAATGAAATAAAAAATAAGTTTTCTCCATTATATAATTTTTATTGATTTATTATTGATACATTTTTTACAATAATATTTTTATAATTGTCAATTCAATGAATAATATTCTAATTAAAATAAATAATTTATTAAATAATATTAAAACGAGTTCGTTTGGAACAGATATAATTTTCAACATAACATTCCAAGAATATTTGATTATTTATGATATTGAATAAACAATTGGTAACTTTAAATAATTTTAGATTCTAATTTTACAAATAACTTATAAATCTATTTGTTACGAAATGAACTAATAATTAACTAATGAAAATAAAACCTATTGTATACAAGACTTGTATGCAATCAAAACATTGTGCACATAATTGTCTATGAAATATGTGCCATGCTCCCTAACTTGCTTGCGTGTATCATGTTGAATTTACGTACAAGAAATAAAAGGACAAATCAAGCAGTGTTGCTATGTGTGTGTGTATGTCCATCAATTAATTCTAGGACACATCAGATCATTGGTTACTTCCATTTTTAAATGACGAATCAAATTCGTTAAAATCAAGACAAAAGTTCAACGCATATTTTGATAATTTTATTGATATTGTTTTATTTTTGGATAAATTTAGTCTTAACTGTAATATATATTGCTTAACTATATATTAACTATTTATCGATAATTATTTATTTGAAATTTTGAATATTCAATGTTTATTTTTAAGTGAGTTTTATTATCAGATTTCATTTTTAAATATTAATTTAAGATTGGGCGCCGAAGCACTAAATCGTTTAGAGGAGCATTTAAATGATCAAACAACCCAACCATCAACATGCATTCAGAAAAATATTACAAGCAATAATTTGTATACTTATAGTTCAAACATGGAGTCCAGTATACTTTATAATTTATTATCAACAGAAGATGGATCAATGTGTAAACCCAAAAGTCTTTTGCATCCAAATTATCAAATAAATTTAGATCAACCAATGCCTCCTAGAGCCAACACTATTTCTTTTTCTGATTTACGAGAAGATCTAATCAGTCTCTCTCCCAGACCATATTCAGCTCCCCAATCAGTCACAGACAGTTCATCAAACATTCGTAAAAGAAAACATTCAATTATATCAGAAATTACAGAGCTCAAAACTATGAATTATATAAAAAATTGTAAAATAAATGGTTCAAGAATATCAGACATTGTTGATTCGCCCACTATTTCTTGTTCAACAGATTCTTTTAGTGAAGAACCGATGGATTTGTCAAAAACTGGAGATCAGATTCAAAGTCATACAGAAAGTGGAAGATTAATTGTAAATTCATGGTTGATAGACATTGTTGAAATGATCAATCCAAATAATGAGCAATCAAATAAAAATCTTGCCGAACTTTCACTGAATGTAAGGCTGCATTTACTCCAGTCTACATGGCACAGGATCATCGTTACATTTCTATTTGAACATTTAATGAAAACATCTAACATTCATCTAGAAGGTATTACAAAATTTATTAGCTCGTTAAGTGGAATTAATAATAGGTCAGTTTTAAATAATAAAAAAATATCCAAAATGTATAAAACTCAATTGGAAGAATTAAACAATATTTTGTATCAAATCAAAAAACTTAATCTTGATGAAATGTCAATGCATTATTTGAGGATTGGATTGCTTTTGACAGGTAAATTTTCATAATATTTTTAGAAATAGTATTTAAAATTTTTGAATATAAATACGAATAATAAATTTTAATTAATGGCTAAAATTTTTTTATTATTAATTTTCAGGAAGAAATTATTTCCTATTTTTCACTTTAAAAATGTTTAAAATTATTAAAAAATGATAAATTATTTTAAGTTATTACCGAAAATTAGTTATTTACCATTTTATTAATCCGACAAAAGGAAATTCGTATGTATACAGCTTATCATAGTAAAAAATATTTTTGAAGTGTGTTTATGATATGTAGAAAGTTTCATGTAAATGAGTTAAGTAGAAATAAAGTTATTGAAATGTATCTAAATTCATTTATTTAATTAATTAATTATTTAAAAAAAAGCGGTGATATGGTTTAGTTTTAGCAGAAAATAGTGGACAATCTTTTAATTGAGGGTTTGATATTGAGATTTGGATAATTTATCTGAAAATAAATGCAAGTTTAAGAAATAATTTATTTAATCAGAAATTATTTTATTTTCAGATTTACAAATGGCAGAATTGAGCTTTTTAATTTTAAAATTATTTAAAAAATTAAAATTTAATAAATTTTAAAATAATCACATTTAATAAATAATAATTATGTTCCTTAAATAATATTTTTATCCATATTTTCAAAAAAAATTACTTCATATTTAAATTATTATTAGTATTTTAAATTATTAACCTGACGGTTTATGATAAAATTCAAATACAAAATGACATTATGTTATTATTGTTTAAAAAATTCATGAACAATCAGTACAATTTTTCACTTAATAAATACAAATTCTTTTCATATTTTAAACAATGACTTTCAGTAAATTTAGAAAAATACTTTTTATTTGATAAATTTTTTAAAAACATTGTAACAAGTAAACAGTAAAAGTATTTCATAGAGATATTTTAAATTTGTATTTACTATAACAAAAATAATTTTGAGTTTTCTAAAATATAAGAATTTACAATTAAGGTTTTAATTTCTAAAAAATTAAAAATATTTTTTAAACAGAATCTTGAGTAGAATTTTTAAAATTTCATTCTTCATTTTTCTTATTCATTTATTAATTACATAAACTATACGATTCAATAAAATTAATAGATATTAGACGTCTCTTTGAAGATGAAAATATAAAATTAATTTTAATTTTAAGTACATTTTTAGTATACATAAATACATTTTAAGGCAATTCCTTTATTGAAATTTCATTAAGATTTCGCAATCGAAATATTTAAGTTACTTAAAAAGAAATTTCAAAATATTTCAGCTCTGTCTATCAGAAATTTATCTTTTTTTAAATTAATTTAATAACATTTATACACGATTAAAAAATCTTTTGACAATTAATTAAATTTGAAATAAATTTAATATTAAATTAATTTTCCTAAACATTAAATTTATATTATCAATAATAAAACAATTTCAAATTTTAATTGTTGTCAATCTTCAAAAAAGTGTTTTTTCCCACCTCAAATAATTCATTTTTTACCAAACCCACCCGCCAGAAAAAGTCCCATTTGGTGGTGAGTTATTTTAAGAAAGTTTAAAACAAATATAAATGTGTGACAGTCAATTAATATTATATTATATTTTTCGTAAAAACAATTATTAAACATTTATTATCAGAATTAATTAAAACAAGAACCAAATAATTTCATTCATTCATTACTGAAATACCGTTTCAATGCGTTACAGAATTTACTAATCAAATAAACATTCCAAGCACCATAAATTTACAGAGAAATTTTATTAGTAAATATTTAGAACAAAACATGATTGAATTGATATTTTTATAACTGATATCAAATAACTGAAAAAATATTATTTTGTTAAAACTAAGTTGATAATGAAAAAAAAAATTTTTTTATTCCCTACATTTATAATGGATTGGATGAATTTTCTACAGCGAACAAAGCTGCTTTAATCATCAACATCATCATCATCAGGTAAGAAGACAAAGTAAATTTCAGGGGTATTTATGCTAGTATAGTAGAATTTGTAATCAGCCAAATTTCATCTAGCGACTAAATATTCTGATGCACTTTTTGTTTCATTTATAAACTCTAGACAGATGTCCTAGTTACATAGACACGCTGTATTATAGACAAGGATGAAGGTGGAATTTTCTTCCCGGCATTGTCTGCGAGATTTCATCGAATAAACATACAAACACACACTCACACTCACATACATTTGCGCAAGGTCTCCGAGTGTATTAAAAAAGAAAAAAAAGTTGAGTCAGTAATAGTTTGTGTCGAGTCTATTGATCTGCATTATGGAAATTTATTGTGTTAAAGAGTGAATATGGAAAGAGAAATTATTTTTATTTTATACTTTCTCTGAGATTTGTTTTTGCAATTTGAAGGTCATTAATTATAATGTCGATCAACGCGATTTTGTTATTTTATAATAACATATCATAAATAGAACATTAGTAATCAGAGTAATGTGATATTGTTTTAATCATCACGTATTTATGTGAATAGAGTCGTTTTGACGCATACAATTACAGTCGATTAGGCTAATTAATTTGAAATTTTTACCAAAAACTGTTTATTTAAAAAAAAATTAGGTTTTTTGATGAATTTTTTTTTTTAAAACTTTTCATATTATTTGCACTTTATAAATTGTTTATTTCTTACCAGGGAATCACGATGAAATGAACAAGAAAAATTTGAATCTCATTGAAATGTTTATTCATTCGAAAATCGGAATTAGCGAGTTGAATATTTTGATTATTAGGGAAACAATTGAAAATGTGTTGAAATTAAACTCGGTGATCATTGAAACGATTTTCTACAGTCATCTTGATGAGTCTGTGGAAAATGTTATTGAACAAATACTTAATAATTCATGAATTGTTATTTTTTCATACCTCGATAATTTTTCTATGTTGCTTTATACCAAATGTCAATGCATGTAAAAAAGATTTTTCAAATAATGTTATTTTTAATTTGTTTATTTTTTTATTTTTTCTAAATTTTTAATTTTTAGTAAACATTAAAAAAAATGCCAAAAAAAAATTTATCAAATTGAAACAAATCGAGTTGATTTAGTTACACTTTTAAAAGAATTTTCGAGGTTAGACAAGTTCAAGTAATTTTAGTACACACGAGAGAAACTGATTAATTTTTATGAAGATGATGTTGATGATGTAATAGACAAACTAAGCGTGAATAAGTACTAGTCAGCACATTTGCTTATTTCTAGCTTCATTCTCAATGACCTGGGTCGGTTGTAAAAAAAAAGAAAGGAGGAATGATTTCGATGAATCAGAAAATATTATTCTTGGTGATGGCGGAGAGAAAATCCGTGAGTATTCCTTGCAATTTGTGTTTGCATGCAAATAAGTTTGTTATGAAATTTATTTCTTTATTTGGCAGCTTTGTCTATAAAATTACGTCACAGTTGCCCAGTAATAAATGTGAGTCACAATTTCTTTATTTAATTTTAATTGTTTTATTGCTTGAAATTTTCATGTCAAAGAATAAGGTTTCCTTCGGCGATAAATCAGTCACGTTTTCCTTCACATGTTTGGAGAGATTTGTTATAATTAATATGTGAAATATTAATTTGAGAATTTCTCTAAAATAAATTCAAAACTTTTAGAAACAATTGATTTTTTGAAAATATTATTAGGAAAACAATAATTGACAATTTATTATTTATTGGTTTTTATTGTTAAATTTTTAAATGAAATTTATTTTTGAAAATTTCAATATTTTTAATTGTGATTGCCATTTGTTTTAGGGTTTTTAAAAATATTTTCACATTTAATGAAGTTGAATGGATTATGTTCTCATTGGGAAAATTTTTATACCAACATTATGTTTAATTCAGTCCTTAAAATTATGAATACCAATATAATATTAAAATCTCTTAACACGTTCAATCCCAAGATGAAAAGAAAATTTTATTACTCAGTATCCAACAATAAAAAATTGACCGAATACTCTTGTCAATGTTTTTTAAGAAATATACTAACCAATTTAATTGGAAAACAAAACCCCTTGAACTTAACAGCAATGGTGGAACCTGTCGAACAAATTAAATAAAATAATATTTTTTAATTTTCGGCTTTAGGTAGGCCTAAAAATTAGATTACAAAAGAAATTAGTGAAATTAGCTCCTATATAGAATAAAATTTTTAGAAATTATGGTCAAAGAAATTTCTTACAATGATAATGTTAAAGAATTATCTCATCATTTGCTATCCATACATACCCGTTTTCCCGAAACACATCAATTTTCAGTTTTTTCAAATTTTTAATTAAGAATTTTTATAACTTTTGACATTTTATCGATTGGCAAATTTATTTTGTGCTACTTGACGAACTTCAACAAAATTCGATATTACTAAATATCTAAAAAAAAGATAAAATAAATAAAACACAAATATACAACAAATGATAAAAAATGCACAAACACTTATTTTAAAAATTTTATTCACAGAAATTATTTGAAAAAAATGAAGAATAATGATATTTATTGTAATTCCAAGAACTCTACTTCGTGTTTTTGAGAAAATGAAAATATAATATTGTTTAGTTTTATTTTTCAAGTCGGTTCTTTCTGACTTCTCGCGTTCTTATTCAAACAAATAATTCAAAACCCAACACACAATAACTTTATTCAATTTCAATCAAATTACAATGTGTCACTCTATTTGCACCTTTCGCTCAATGTAAATATAACCCGAGGAGCAATCATCTTTTCTGGTACGAGGATTAAATTTTTTCCAATTACCATATTTAGTTCTCTGATCACTGATCGCCTGATTCTCTGAGCTAATCTTTGTTTCTTTGACCAACTGGCGGCCTATGTGTTTCTGAGCTCTCTTTTTATGTTCCTTCTGAGAAGGCAATTATCTATAGAATTGCAATTAATTATCTCCCGGGAATTCTAGGTAAACATTTGAAGGTTTCCAAATTATTTGTTCTAGATTGGCGCTCGGAATATTTCCTCTCTTATCTGATCGATCGGGTCTCACTGCTCATCGGGTTTCCCAATACAAATTAATTAATTTTAATTAATTTGTTTTTTCGCATTAACTTTCTACGTGAACCCCTTATTAAATTTTCATTATAATTTCTGAACTCGTCTATCAATTTGGCGTTCAATCATACCCTATACCCCCGTCACAATATTGATTTTTGATTTTTAATTAATTTTGCACTTTTATTGATTTTACCAATATTTGTTATGCCTTCCTTTTATATACGCACACACATATATTAGTAGTAGATGGATTGGGCACCGCTAGAACAGGACTCCGCTAGCACAACCCCCCCCCCCGGGGGTAAAAAATTTTTCTAAGTCTAAAAGTACATTTTTTTTTCAAGGTCATTTGTAGAACAAAGACATATGACTCATCAAGGTCATTGAAACAAAGACCATGACTCATCGGATGACTCATAAAATTTTCAAGGTCATTTGTAGAACAAAGACCATGACTCATTCAAGGTCATATGACTCATTCAAGGTCATTTAAACAAAGACCATGACTCATTCAAGGTCATTCTCAAGGTCATTTTCAAGGTCGTATGACTCATTCAAGGTCATTTTCAAGGTCGTATGACTCATAAAATTTTCAAGGTCATTTGTAGAACAAAGACATTTTTTTTTTCAAGGTCATTTGTAGAACAAAGACATTTTTTTTTTCAAGGTCATTTGTAGAACAAAGACATTTTTTTTTCAAGGTCATTTGTAGAACAAAGACATTTATTTTCAAGGTCATATTATTATTTTTCAAAAATATTATTATTTTATTATTATTTTTCAAAATATTATTAACTGTGCCAGCGGAGTCCTACTTTTCGGGGCGCCAGAACTTTTGAGTTTTCAAAATTATTTAAATATTGATACATCATTTTGAAGCTTGGTGCAAGACCTTTCGAATGAGCTATTGAAAGTATCATCATCATCACTATTCATAAAGTTATTAACATTTTCCCGAGACCATTTTTCAAGGTCATATAATTATTATTATTTTTCAAAAATATTATTAACTGTGCTAGCGGAGTCCTACTTTTCGGGGCGCCAGAACTTTTTGAGTTTCAAAATTAATTAACAATTGATACATCATTTTGAAGCCCAGACGGAGATCTATCTTTTGAGCCATAGAAATAATTTTTATCATTAGTAGTATAAAAGTTATTAACATTTTCCCGAGACCATTTTTCAAGGTCATTTGACTATTTTATTATTATTTTTCAAAATATTATTATTTTCAAGGTCATATTATTATTTTTCAAAATATTATTATTTTCAAGGTCATTTGTAGAACAAAGACATTTATTTTCAAGGTCATTTGTAGAACAAAGACATTTATTTTTTCAAGGTCATATTATTATTTTTCAAAATATTATTATTTTCAAGGTCATATTATTATTTTTCAAAATATTATTATTTTCAAGGTCATATTATTATTTTTCAAAATATTATTATTTTCAAGGTCATTTGTAGAACAAAGACATTTATTTTTTCAAGGTCATATTATTATTTTTCAAAATATTATTATTTTCAAGGTCATTTGTAGAACAAAGACATTTATTTTTTCAAGGTCATATTATTATTTTTCAAAATATTATTATTTTCAAGGTCATTTGTAGAACAAAGACATTTATTTTCAAGGTCATCTGTAGAACAAAGACATTTATTTCAAGGTCATATTATTATTTTTAAATTTTTAAAGGTTCCCGCCAACGAAAATTATTCATCGATAGCTCATTTTAAAGCTCAATCCAAGACCTTTCGAATGAGCCATATATCTCGTTATTCCAATTATTATTTCTAAAGATATTATTATTATTATTATTATTATTATTATTATTATTATTATTTATTATTATTATTATTATTATTATTATTATTATTATTATTATTATTATTATTATTATTATTATTATTATTATTATTATTATTATTATTATTATTAATCTATATACTCCGAGTCTATATACTCATAGTCTATCCGACAAAATATTTGTCCCCCTATGGGTAATGCTCACAAGGGTACTGCTCACGCTCAACAAATCAACAAAACATACATTTTATTTAAACAATAAAATAATGTAAAATTAACAAAGGTAAACTAAATATTGATGTACTATTCGCAGCAATATTGTTTGAAATTGGTAACGTAGAATTGATTTTCAGAGATTCTATTGATCCTTTGATTGTTTGAATTTCTCTTAATAATAATTCAATCTTTTTTAACAAATAATCATGCTTCTTATCAATTATTTTCATATTCATTTTATTTTCAACAATAGAGTTATTGAAAACCTTAATATGATCAATCAATTCAAATTTTATATTTTGTATATATTCAAATGATAGTTCATAACTGTTTTCTAAATTCTCCAATCTTTGAGATATTCTTTTTCCTGGAATGCTTTGACCATTTTGGTTTGTCGAGAATATATAAAATATCCATCACTTGGCTGTATTCGGACAAACACATATTGATTTATTAAAAGACTCCACTGTTATTGTTGTATTGTGTGAGCACACACTCGTTATAATAATTAGCAATATGAATATAGTTTTTCATGGTGTATCAAATCAAAACCTTTCTTTTACATTTATAGTCTATCAACCAATCAAAATCATCCGGTATTAGTATAAATAAAACATCATATTTTAAATTATTGTTAAAATGTCTCATTTTATGGAAAATCTTTTAAGGGAAATCGTCAACAATAATATTATGGAAAGCCTAAGTTTCCTGGTCGAACGGACCGAAAAGATCATAGAAGGTAATCACATTGATTATCAAGATATGATCAATTGCGATTGCCTGGAAACGAAAAA
Source organism: Schmidtea polychroa (assembly GCA_959609185.1). Classification (NCBI taxonomy): domain Eukaryota; kingdom Metazoa; phylum Platyhelminthes; order Tricladida; family Dugesiidae; genus Schmidtea; species Schmidtea polychroa. The sequence continues at coordinate 30,792 of CAUHTR010000396.1, read as the reverse complement.
ATTCTATTTTAATAGGATTTTTAATTGTCTATGCGACGAACAGATGAAGTGGACCCGAATACTAGTAGGGTTCGCTTATATGAAAATAATAATCGAAAGAAGTCTATGGGACTCTGAACACTATTATCAGTGGTCTCAAGAAGTAATACTTTTTAAATCTATATTTTATTGATATTTATTTTCTAGATAATCAAGTCAAAGTTTCAGCCCTGGATTGAAGCCAATGGCGGCTGGGGCGTCTTGAATCAACTCGCCAGAAATGCGAAAGAAATAGATCGCCAGAAAATTAAATTTAAAAACTATATAAAACTTGCAACAGGTGTTGCTATTTTGTATGTTTTATGTCGATTTTTAAATAAAAATTTGTATAGTTATTTTGTTTGATTTTTAAATAAAAGTTTAAATAAAAGTTTAAATAAATTTACAGACACTAAGATTTATTAATTAACACATTCACAGTCGTCATCTCCACATTTCATTATATTTTCAACGACATGATCAATACAATCATTCGTAATATTATCTTTAGATTCATCTTTAGGTTCCTCTATAGGTTCATCTATAGGTTCATAGATTTCCTCTTGAGTTTCTTCCTCATCAATTTCTTGAGTTTCTTCCTCATCATCAAATCCTGTATCTTGACTCTCAACTAACCAGCCGATATTTAAGGCATTTGTAATAGATAATATGTCCTCAATTTTCACACCAGATATTTCTGCTAACTTTTCCAACAAAAAGTTGATTAAAAATTCTAAATAATAAATAATTTGGTAATTAATTAATCATGTTAACCTTTTTCTGCAGTCATTTTCATCACTTTAAAACTATATTATACGTTTGTTTATAGATTTTCTTTGTTAAATTTGCATGTCATTTGCATTTATGTTGCAATTAATAAAGAGAAAAACAAATCTGACTAATACATTTATTAAATATAACATTAAAATATTTGTGAAAGTCTAGCAGACATAATTTTCCAAATAGGAGAATATACATCATTATTATCAACTTTATATCCCTGGATTGCAATTGTTATATACCAATTTTCATTTTCTTTGAAACTGATTTCATCAAAAGCATCATAAAATCTTGCATATCTATTGTTGAACCATGCATGTTGATTACATGATAGATTCGAATCTATCCGTTTAAAAACATCATCAATAGTTTTGACATCAATCATTGAAAGCGTGCCGGATAAGAATTCGAATTTAGTCGGAATTAGCTTGACTGGTGCAACCAATTTCATATTGATTTCTTCTTTCAAAAATACATTTTGTAGTTGTGGAACATTTGAACTGGTTGTACCATTTCTTTTGGTTTTTCGGTGCTTGAAATTTTCTTGGTCATCGTGAATAATGAATAAATTGAAATGTTACAGGGTTTTTATACCTTTGACTCATGCATATCAACCAATCAGATTATAGCATGTCTTTGTTTAAATTGCATTCAAATGCATCGATGTTGCATTGTTACATGTTTTGTTATATGTTTTATTATTAATGTTTTAATTATTACATGTTCTATTTACAGAATTATTATTTCATTATTATTAATGTTTTTACTATTATCATTATTATTAATGTTTTTACTATTATTACTATTATTAATATTACTACTATTATCAAATATATAAAACTAAATAATGAAAACTAAATAACATTTATTTAAAAACATTTAATTCGCCAAGTTCTTCATATGGTGAAAATCCCGAAGGGTTTTAACCAAAACCCATTCAACATATCGTTGATATCTGGCTTTGCAGCAGGAACAGCTATTGAAACATAAATATTCAGGATCCATATGTTTCATTGATCGGTTTATCTTGACATCCCACAGAAATTGATGGAAAATTTCCAATATCCTTATCCCCGTAACATTGAAAACTAAATCAGGGATTAATTCTGTATGCTTGTTATATACTGCGGCATTGATATCTGGATAATAAAATGCTAATTTCTTTAGCATGACTGCAACATATTCTTCTGAAAAATATAGTATTTAAATTTGTAAACAAAAAATAAAAATTACCATAATTATCTATTTCCTTCATTAAATTCGCAGCGCTCGGAATTTTGTACATAGTGAAATAAATGAAATCTAAACAAAAAACCGTTTGTTTAAATCAATCAATAACCAATTAGAAATTAACCAATTAGAAATCGACCAATGAAATTATCTCATTTCGAACATTGTCAACAAATTCTCTATACTCTAAATTTCTCAACCCCCAACATGACAACCTTTCCACTAGCAAACACGTTGACACATATAGGGTTATATTTTAATAGTCTTAGTGCCGGAAACAATTCCGGTTCAAACATACAATCACATTTTTTCGACATGTTATATAGATTGATACTATGTCCCATATCCATAGTAACGGTAATTGATTGGATTTTAATATTATTTATTCGATATTGTAATTTATTAATATCCAAAGGTTTCTTACATCCCATGATTCGGCATTTACCAGTCTTGAAAAATATTATCGGATATTTCCCGCTTCTATCGATAATTTGCTGAGGTTTCCCTGGTGGGAACCTCATATTCGATACATCAAAATTTCCTCGATAATTTATATTTGCTAACATTATTAAATCATTTATGAAAATTAGTCTTTATATACAAATTGAGCACGAGTTCATTAAATCATCGAATATAAACAAATACACATATATAAAATTTTTGAAATGGAATTAAGAAATGATGCAGTATACCAAATCGTTGGTCCGAGTGGTAGTGGAAAAACATTATTTGTTTGTAAATTACTAAAATCAAATTTATTCAAATCAAAATTCAACAGGATTTATTGGCATAGGGGTGCTGATGAAGAACATGGATTAACTCAATCAAGTTTCTGTAAATTAAAAAACATGAAAATAGTAAAGGGATTCGATAAAAACTGGTCCAGCCGATTAAAGAAAGGCGATGTCATTATTATCGATGATTTGTATCAAGAAGCTAATAAAGAAAAAGATTTTAATAATTTATTTACAAAGATCAGCAGACATGTTGGTGTAACAGTTATTTTCATAACACAAAATCTATTTCATCAAGGTGGGGCACATCGAACACGTAATTTAAATGTACAATATTTAGTTATTTTCAAGAATCCTAGAGATGCAACAGTGATTGATTTTCTTGCACGTCAAGCATACCCTAACAATCGTAATTTTCTTATCAGTGCATTTCAAGATGCTACAAAAATACCTCATGGATATATATTTCTGGATTTCACACAACAATGTCCCGATGATTTACGTGTAAAAACAGATATTTTCAACCCAAAGGTGCCATGGTTTATAAACAAAGTTGAAAACCTCTATGAATAATAATGTTTCTAAAAGCAAGGGTGAAAAATATTAAGAAATTAAGAAAAGGTATTAGAAAGACTATTAAAGTTCCAAAAGTTCCACCAACAACTAGTTATACACCATCTAAAAAACTTGTAACTGAAAATTTCTCTGCAATGAATCTTATTTCGAAAAATCCTAAACCTAAACGTAAAACCCGTAAAACCCGTAAAACCGGTAAAAAAGTAGTTAAAAATCATCGCAGTTTTCCATTTTTTAATGCATTGTTAAAGGCCCCGAGTATAAAAAGAATGAATATATTGCAATCATTCCCAAATTTTGTTTGTCGATGATTTACTCAATATTATACTTAAAGTAGTCAAAGGCAAAATTAAAATCAGTAAATCAAAAAAGCATTTATTGAGCAAACATAGGAAACCATTGTTATCTTTAGTAAATAATAAAAATCGTAAGCAAATGAGAAAAATTATATATAAACAACAAGGTGGATTTATTGGTGCATTAATACCTCTGGCATTATCCTTATTAGGTGGAGTTACACAATCATAAACAATGGGTGCTAATCCTTCATTGCCCGACATTAAATTTAATTTTAAATCTTCTTGTTGTAATGGAGAAGATTTGGACGAACCCAGAAGACGAAGCCGGTTTCGGTGGAGTGGCAAAATTAAACAAAAGAGTTCCGAATTCGAAAAAAGAAACCCAGAAGTGGTTATCAGATCAGCTTGCGTACAGTTTGAACAAACCAATGCGGAAAAGATTTCCAACAAGAGCGTATAAAACATTTGGTATTGACGATTTATGGCAAATGGATTTGATGGAGATGATACCTTATTCGAAAATTAACAATGGGAATAAATATATTTTAACATGTATTAATGTATACAGTAGGTTTGCACGAGCAATACCTGTCAAGGCAAAATCTGCAGAAGAAATGTCCAAGGCAATTAATATTTTATTTAAAGACGGACATCCTAATAACTTGCAAACAGATTTAGGTATTATTATTATTATTATTATTATTATTATTATTATTATTATTATTATTATTATTATTATTATTATTATTATTATTATTATTATTATTATTTTAGGTAAAGAATTCTACAATAGTAAAGTTAAGCAAATCCTCGATAAATTGAAAATAAATCACTATTCGGTACATTCTCAATACAAAGCTGCCCATGTTGAAAGATTTAATCGAACATTGAGAGATAGATTAAAGAAATTGTTCGTGCATCAAGGTAATAAAAAATGGGTAAATGCTTTACCGAAAATAATAACAAGTTATAATCATTCATCACATCGAGGACTGAATGGATTGAGACCGGTTGATATTACATCAAAAACACCAGTATCTAAGAAATCTGTAAAAATTGCAAAACCTAAATATAAAGTCGGTGACCATGTTAGAATTAGTAAAATTAGTGCATCACCATTTATTAAAAATTTTGATACAAATTGGAGTGATGAAGTCTTTGTAATTTCAAAAATAAATACTAAACAGAATCCTGTAATGTATGTCATCAAAGACAATGATAATAATATTGTACAGGGGAAATTTTATGAGCAGGAATTACAAGTCATTCCTCCCCCAAAAGTATTTAGAATTCAAAAAATATTGAAAACTAAAAAGGTCGGTAAGGATAAACAATACTATGTCAAATGGCATGGTTATCAAAACCCGTCATGGATATCAGCAAAAGACCTAGTAAAGTGAATTTTTATACTATTTTGCCGAGCAATAGTTGCCCATTAATTCATCCAGACAATCAAGCTAGTAAATTCATGGTCAATCTCCAGAATCCGATTTCTTTAAATGGGGATTGGGAAGTTGCACTGCAAGATTTTACATTCGTGTACAACACATTCCCATTTTATAGTCAATGTAAGATTGATTTCAAAAGGAATATTGTGAAAACATGTAGCGGTATCTTTGTTATCAGTAATTATGATAAAACATATCATATTCCGAATCAAATATTAGATTCGCATTGCTATATGTTTTACAAGGATGGATTAAATATCAGTTGTGATTTTAAACCATTTACAATAACATTCGAAACTATTGAAGATGCCAAACGAATGGGTTGCAATAAGTTGAAAAATATTGTTACGGAGACCGAGTATTTATTACGTTTTAATCTATTTGAAGCAAACAGTGTAATGAAAGAAGAAATCAAAATATCTGTGTCGTATAATGATGAAGTTGAAGAATCATTCACCTTTGCTGATGAATTATATTTTGATAAACTTGATGATTTACTTAAATATTTAAAATTCAATTGTTCACACATATTTAAAAATTTGGAAATTGTGAAAGATTTGATGTTTACCTTCAGTTTGAATGATGATATTTGCGAAGTTACATTTGATAAAAATTTGGCAAATTCACTTGGATTAGATAAGCAAAAATATCGAGAAAAATCGACTGGTATACGCAAACCAAGAATACTAGAACATCATCAACAAATGTTCATATATACTAACATTATCGAACCCATAATTGTTGGTGATTCCAGTGTTCCTCTTTTGAAATCGGTATGGATTGGCAAATATGAACATGATGAAGTTGTCAATATAAATATCGATAATCCCATGTATTTACCAATAGCAAGTTCATGTATAAACAATATAGAAATAAATATTCGTGATGATAGTGGAAAACTTATAAACTTTCCAAAAGGTTCAAAAACTCATTTGACATTACATTTTCGTAAAATAAATGGCTAATTCTGATATTATTAGTATGTATAGTGGTAGCCAATCTGGTGGCGAATTACCATATTTTATTGGTAAACAGTACGGATCGGGATGGTTGAGAACAATTGGTAGATTTGCATTGCCTATTCTTAAACGTATTGGTAGTTTTGGTATGAAAACTGCAAAAGATGTTATTATGAATGAACAGAAAATATTACCATCTCTAAAAACAAATGCTTTAGCAGAATTAGGGAAAGTTTTACCCGGGGTTGCAGGTATGTTTCAAAAAGAAAAACCTCCAGCTCCAGCTCCAGCTCCAAAACGTAAAAGACATGGAATATCACGTATAAACAAACGAATGAAAGGACATGGAACTATATTTGCAAAATGATTTGTGGTAAATCTGAATTATGTATATTTGATAGACCGTCGCCCCAGGCTGTAATAGAATTTGGGGCATTTGAGGAAGTTTTTCCTATGAATTCAATTACCGATAGTAGAAATGATATCGAGTTTTATATTAATGGTTCGCAAACCGAATATTTAGATTTGAACGATACTTTATTGACTGTTCAGATTAAGGTTGTAGATAAAGATAGAAAAGTTTTGGATGCCAATGCAGATGTAATACCGAACAATTTCCTGTTTCATACTCTGTTTAAAGATGCCGTGTTGGGATTTAATAATATCAAGATTGAGGGCGGAAATAATACATTCATTCACAAGGCATTAATAGAAACTATTTTAAATTACAATTCCGATACTAAAAATACATGTCTTACTCCTATGGGCTATGCAGCAGCAGATGATGAAAGAAAAAAGTGGGTAAAAGGCTCAAAGGTTTTCACCATGTGCTCATCATTACAACTTGATTTTATGGATCAACCGAAATATTTACTACCGGGAGTTAATGTACATATTAGACTGAAAAGGTCTGATTCTGCATTATCTCTTACTAGTGCAACTACTACACCAATATGTCAATTAGTTGATGCAAAATTATTGGTGAGAAGAGTTCGAGTAGACCCTTCAGTATTAGCTGGTCATCAATTGGGTCTTAATTCAAAACATGCAATTTATCCATTAAAAACAAAGGAAATTGTACAATTTGCTATTGCTAAAGGTGCTTCATCATTCTATAAAGAACAAATATTTGGTGACAGAAGAATGCCTAATTTTATTCTGATAACATTTCAAAGTGAAGCACAATATAATGGATCATATACTGCATCCAGCTCGATTTTCAAAAACTTTGGTGTTACATCATTGACTTTGTCGAAAAATACTGATTATAGAGAAACATATATTCAAGATTTCGAGAATGATAATTACTGCGCGACATATATGCAGAGTATTGTTAGAAATCTGGGTTATTTAGATAAAAATTTGAATTGCGGAATAACTCTAGAAGATTTTAAAAGCAAATATCCATTTTTTACATTTGTTTTAGCCCCTGATTTTGATTTAAATCAAAGTCAATTACCTCAAAATGGAAATTTACGACTGGATATAAAGTTTGCAAGAGCTATTACTGAACCAGTACATGTTATAATATATGGAGTATTTGAAAATGAAGTTCAAATTACTGCAAATAGAACTGTGTTGGTATAAATGTATACAGAAACATAAAAAAGTTATCATGGAGTAAGTTGTTTTTTATACTCTGGATTTATTTAAATAGTTCTGTTCAGGTCAATAAAATCGGAAAACAGATATTGGGAAATGAATTTGTTGGAGTTTTTCCTCTTGATAAAATTCCATATTTGAGCAATAATCAAGCAATAATCGTCAATACTCAATCGTCTCATCTTGGTGGAGAACATTGGATAGCTATATATGTGAAACCTGGTAATATATTCGTGTTCGATCCTATGGGTTTTTATTACCCTGCTTTGTTGATATCAAAACTACAAACAATGGGGAAACCTATTGTGTATAATAAAACTATGTTTCAAAATCCCTTGACCCAAACATGTGGTCAACATTGTTTAGCTTGGTTATTGTACAAAAAATTTGATGTTTAATAAATGTATCCTTTCCTTTATTGTTGTGGTTATTAATATTATTATTTTGAAAAAATATTATTATTTTGAAAAATATTATTATTTTGAAAAAATATTATTATTTTTAATTAATTTTATTATTATTTGCATAAATATTATTAATTCTACATAAAGAACACATTTGCCTGATGCATGCACAATGCAAGTTAACAAAGGCATGACTAACAAAGGCAGTCACATGTTTTTCTGAATGATTTATGTTACATACATGCATGCGTGTGATTGGTTGAGTTAATAAAATATTCAGTGTAAATGTATGTGTGTCTATATTCTCATTGGTTGGGACAGGAAAATATTCATTCTCTTTATAAACATTGACAAATCTAAAATTTGTCACAATTATTTCAAAATTTTTAAAAATCTATTCAAAATGGCAAACAATAATAATAATCGCATCTTGAGAGGACTCTTGACTAACGGTAAATTATTATTATTTTTATTCGATTTTATTATATTTTATTTTAGAACCGTTCGACTGGTATGAAGTTACCGAAAACGATGCCATTTTAAATGTGGAAAATATCTTTGGTAAATTTAATATTTTAATATTTATTAAATTAATTTTGATTACAGAAAATGATAATAGCGACGATGATGTCGTTTTTCTTGGACAAACGGATGCCCCAGTTAATGATGTTTTCAAAGAAAAAAGTAAATTTATTTTAATTTTTATTAAATTAATTTTGATTACAGAAAATGAAAATGAAAATAGCGACGATGATGTCGTTTTTCTTGGACAAACGGATGCCCCAGTTGGGCAAAAGAAGGTTATCAAAGAAAAAAGTAAATTTATTTTACTTTAGTAATTTATTTTTAAAAATTTTATTTTTTAGCGTTTAATTTCAATGTCGACATCGATGAAGAAGAAATTATGGAAAATGTAACAATTGATGATAATGCCCTCAGTTCGGTTGCTGAAGACTCAGATTCCATCGATGAAGATTTTATGGAAAATGTAACAATTGATGATAATGCTCTCAGTTCGGTTGCTGAAGACTCAGATTCCGATATGGATTCGTTATGTTAGATTTATTTATTTTTAATATATTTTTTATATGCTTTTAAAATTTATAAGGAATTTTTAAATATTTTCATATTAATTTCATTTATTTCTTAAAAACTTTTGTAATTAATTTATAACGAATTTATGATGAATTTATGAAGAAAATGATTTATACCGAATTAATAAGAAAATGATTTATGAAGAAAATGCTATATGCCTAAATTATGATGAAAATGATTTATGATGAAAATTAAGAAGAAAATGATTTATAATGAAAATTATGATTTATGACCAAAATAATGATGAAAATGATTTATGCCCAAATTAAGAAGAAAATGATTTATGCCCAAATTATGATTTATGACCAAAATAATGATTTATGATGAAAAATGATTTATGAATTTATGATGAAAATGATTTATAACCAAAATTATGAAGAAATTATGCCTAAAATTATGATGAAAATGATGAAATTTATGAAGAAAATGATTATATGAAGTAAATACTACTTTTTTTTTTTTTTTTGAAATATAATGAAATTATTGTGAAAATATTTAAAATTATAGTTATAAAATAAAACCTTAATATTAATAATAATAATAATAATAATAATAATAATAATAATAATAATAATAATAATAATAATAATAATAATAATAATAATGTAGTCTACAGTGAGCACGTAGCTACATAGTAGTCTGCAGTCAGCATGCAGCTACTGCGCTCTAATAATAATAATAATAATAATAATAATAATAATAATGTAGTCTACAGTGAGCATGTAGCTACATAGTAGTCTGCAGTCAGCATGCAGCTACTGCTCTTTAATATAATAATAATAATAATAATAATAATAATAATAATAATAATAATAATAATAATAATAATTGACCCATAATTTCTACTAGTAGTTTGCAACTACATCTCTCTTATAATAATAATAATTGACCCATAATTTCTACTAGTAGTTTGCAACTACATCTCTCTTATAATAACTTTAAATTAATAATAATAATAATAATAATTGACCCATAATTTCTACTAGTAGTTTACAACTACATCTCTCTTATAATAATTGACCCATAATTTCTACTAGTAGTTTGCAACTACATCTCTCTTATAATAACTTTAAATTAATAATAATAATACTTTTAAATTTCCACGTCTTTGTTAGTTTTGATCTAATAATATACCCTTTATTAATAATTGTTAATAGTTATCCCGTTTTATTGTCTAATAAAACTGAATAACTACTAACAATTGATAATAAAGATATTACAACAATATTTAGATAATTATTAAATAAATTTATTAATAGGTAAATTATATCCTCGTTATTGTGTTTCTTCGACTGGGCATACTAAAGTATGTCACAAAAATATGAGAAAATACTATGGGCATAAATTCTATGGAATCAAATACTATTTATGCCCAATATGCCAGACTTCCCAACCTATAAAATATAGTGATTTTTATAATAGTCATTCTAATCATTTAAACCAATTTCCATCAAATAAAAAGAAACTTTTTAATAAGTTAAATAAAAATAATACAGCACAAACTATAAATAATACAGCACAAAATATCAAAACTATAAATAAAAATGTGAATAGCACAACACAAAATACTAAACATATCAAAAATGTGAATAGCACAACACAAAATTCCGAACATATCAAAAATAAAAATGTGAATAGCACAGCACAAAATGTAATTAATAATGTAATTAATAATGTAAATAATAATGTAAATAAAAAACGGCCTGCTGTTACTCCTGTGTCTTGTGTTCCATCTAAAATTGTTAAAGTTATTGATGGTGGTGATGAAATAGATAATATTCTAAATAATATATTAAATAATAATCAAATAGGTGGTTCAGTTGATATAGACAACGAGCCAGAAATAGAATTAGATTTTAAGGGGGCTAGAAAAAATCTAAGGTTTGACGTGGAGAAAGACGCCTTAGTACAAATATCCATAACACCAAAAATTATTCAAAAATTAATATCAGAAATGAACGGTATGGGGCCCGTTAAAATTCAGTTCACGGTTCTGATTCAATTTGAGAAAGACGGCGAATTAAAGGATAATTTCTTTTCTAATAACGCCGAAGTTTTTACGGAAAACTTTTTAATAAATGGCATCACTAAATTAAATAATAAGATAGAAAAATTTACATATTTAGGTAGCGGATGGCGGGTTGTTAAAATTAAAGAAATCGACTTTATAATAAATAAGTATAAGATTATGAATAGGTTAGCTGGACATAGTTATATCCCCACCCCAGCGGCTTTAAAGTCTAAAAAAGCCATTGTTAATATTAAGAACACAGATGATATGTGTTTTATATACAGCGTTCTAGCCCTCTTAAAGCGTGATGTTATACGCAGAAATAAACATCGAGTTAGTGCTTACCAAAATTATTTGGATGAAATTAATTTTGACCCCATTAGTGATTGCCCTATGAGATTAAGTAACATCCCAAAATTCGAACGCAAAAACCGTGAACTTAACTTAGCGATTAATGTTTTAATATATAGAAATAAGCCAGCTAAACCTGTCAGCAATGATGATGATTATATTCCTCATCACCCCCAGTTAGACATTATTCACCGATCTAAGGTCATAGGTGGTGAACCAATATATTTACTTTTATTAGAAGACGGTGATAATTTTCATTACACCGCAGTTTTTGATCTTCAAAAACTAATGAATTCACACCCAAATAGCTCCTGTCACCTTTGGATTCGCGTCAACTGGTGCCCACATTGCCTTAATGGCTTCAGACATAGGAGCGCTTATGATATCCATGTAGACCTATGCCGTAAGAATCAAATAGGTTCTACTTTATATACATTACCTAAAGAGAAAAATTTAATATTTTCAAACTACGCAAAAACAGTAACCCCGCCATTCGTAATATATGCAGATTTTGAGTCGATTTTACCTGAGGATATCACACACCATCAGAAACATATGCCGATAACAGCAGGCATGATACTAATTAATAATTATAACAAAACTAAATTTTATTATGAGTTTGTTGGTGAGGATTGCGTGCTGTCTTTCTTGCATAAGGTGGAGGAAATTGCTGTCACAATTGTCCTGCCATATTACGAAATTAACTGTAATAAACCTATGCAAACCTTGTCTTTCGCTGAAGATCGTGCTTTCTTTGATTCCAGGACCTGCTATCTTTGTAAAAAATTTATTAGAGATAGAGTTAGGGACCATTGTCACTTCACAGGTAAGTATCTTGGTGCTGCCTGTAGGAAATGTAATGTGTCTCGCAGAATTCAGAGACAGTTACCAGTTGTTTTTCACAATTTGAGGGGATACGATCTCCATCATATTTTGAAGTATGGTTTGAGTAATTTTCCATCTTGGGAATTGAATATTATTCCAACCACTACGGAAAAATTTATCTCTCTCATCGCGTACATTAACAAATTGCCTGTTCGTTTTATTGACAGCATGCAGTTTGTTAATTCATCACTTGCAAAAGCTGTTAAGACTCTTTCCGATCTGCCTTTAACTTCTTCTGTTTTTGATGGCGCAATTGTTCGAGCAAAAGGTATCTTCCCTTATGACTTCGCTACATCTCTTGAGGTCCTGGAATCAACTCTTGAACTACCTCCTATTTGGGATTCTGTGTCTAATGATGAATATGAATTAGCCCAAGTTATTTGGACTCAACAAAATTGTAACAATATGTTAGACTATATGTTAACATACCTTAAACTTGACGTGTTTCTCCTCGCAGATTATTTTACACAATTCCGTGAAAAGGCCATTGCATACAATGGTCTTGAGCCTCTAAATTTTTATGGCATTCCCGGTATGTCATGGGCCTCAGCGCTTATGACATTAAAGGAACCCATTGAACTTTTACAGGACATGGAAATGTTTAATTTCTATGAAGGAGGGATACGGGGTGGGTTAACATTTGTTAACAAACATTATGTTGCAAGTTCTGAAGACACAGAACTCTTGTATATAGACATAAATAACTTGTATGGTTGGGCCTTAAGCCAAAATCTTCCGTATGCTGATTTTGAATGGGTGTATGATGACCTTGATTCTGTCTTGTATGAATGTAAGAATGCTGATATCGATAACCTTCCATATGGGTATACTATGGAGGTTGATATTGATATCCCTGTTTGTGTGCATGATTATTTGAATGATTTTCCGATTGCTCCGGAAAAAATGTGCCCGCCAGATTCGAAAGTTGAGAAGTTAATGCTCACGCATTGGCCGAAGAAGAACCATGTTCTTCATTGGCGACTTCTCAAATTGTATATTGAATTGGGGGCTTTAATTAAAAATGTACATAGGGCAATTAAATTTAAACATGCACCCATTTTTAAAGAATACATATCAACTAATACAAATTTGCGCTCAAATTCAACATGCGAGCTGCATAGAGATTTATACAAATTATTTAATAATAGTCTGTATGGGAAATCCGTGGAAAACCTTAAAAAACGGATGAATTTGAGGCTATGCAATTCAGCTGAAAAGATGATTGTATATGCTTCAAAGCCGACTTTCAGGAAATCAATTAAAATTGCTGATGACCTGATTGCTGCACATCTGTATAAGGATTCTATATGTTTAGACAGGCCTAGCTACATTGGTCAATCTGTGCTAGACCTGTCTAAACTGAGGATGTACCAGTTACAGTATATCGAATTGGCCAAATATAGAAATGAATTTAACTGTGATATTAATATCGTTGCCGGCGATACTGACTCCTTTTTTCTTGAGGTTAGGCACTGTAAGCTTGACACTCTTTTGCCGGCAATGATTCGTGACAATCTTTTAGACACTTCCAACTATGACCCGGCACATCCCTTATACTCTAGAAACCTTGATTCTGTGATAGGTAAATTTAAAGATGAAAGTAAAGGTCTAGGGTATAAGGAATGGGTTTTCTTAAGACCCAAGTGCTATAGTTTGTTAGGGGCTAAAGATCATTTGAAAGCAAAAGGAGTCAGGTTAATAGGTACAGAAATTAAGCACGAATCATATTTAGAATGCTACAATAACAACGTAGTATTTTCTGTACCACAAAGTAGGATAGGGACGCGGAACCATCAATTGTTTACATTTAAAAACAATAAAATCGCATTGTCAAACAACGACGACAAGCGGTTTTGGGTGGGGAAAAATTCCAGTCTGGCATATGGGCATTATTTAGGATTTGAGGAAACAGATGCTGGCCAAGTATTAAATCATGAGGAGATTGGTGGCCAAGTTTTTATTCCTGAGGAGATTGGACCGCTTTTTGGTGGAGAAAGCCCATCTTTCGATGATCCAGACAGCCCTATAAACAATGTTGATTTAACAGACATTGATGATATTGTTTTATCAGATTAATATATCTTTTTAAAAAAAAAAAATGTTTTTGTATTCTTTATATATATTTTATTGAAAACTCGTTATAGTTTTCACCATTCTTTCTATGCTTAAACATTATATTTAATTAATTATCGAAAATGTTTCAGCATAGAAAGGATATTATTTGTAAATTTTGTGATTGTTTTTATATATTTGGTATACAAGCAGTCAGCATGCATACTGCTCTCTAATAATAATAATAATAATAATAATAATAATAATAATAATAATAATAATAATAATAATAATAATAATATTAATAATAATAATAATAATAATAATATTAATAATAATAATAATAATAATAATAATAATAATAATAATAATAATAATAATAATAATAATAATAATAATATTTGATTGGCTATCTCAATTTTTATAAATATAAAAACAAAAGTAATTTATTTATTAAGAAATTTATTAAGAAATTTATTACTAATGATTTCTACGAGTAAAACTGATGAATGTGTAAATCATTTGGTATCATTATTATTATTTTGTCAATATTTATAAAAATGTTACTTATAGCAAAGAAGTCCAACCTATTCCGAAATTTCATCGAAATTTTTTAACAATGCAGTTGAAGATTTTATAAATAATCATGATACTTACACTGATAAGCAAATCATAAATATTTTAAAAATTTTCAAACATTCCTCTATTGAATATTTGAGGGATTTATTTAATTATGAGAAATCCATTTTAAAGTTATCCTGTTATTTAATGTACTTAGAAAAAATAGCGGTAAACAACGAATCACTGAATGAATACTTTTGGAGTTGTATGTTTTTAAGGTTGAAACCTGTATATAGTAGATTGATTTATGAATGGATAGCAAAAGCCGATTTGATTGAAAATAAGCTAACGAAAAAACTGAACGATATTAAGAAAAGGTATTTGACTTGTTCAATTTGTAAAGAAAATCAAGTTTCGGTTTTGTATTTACCGTGTGGTCACGTGATTGTTTGTTCTGAGTGTCACAAGAAGACTATTCGCAAGTGTCAAGCCTGTTCATCACTAATTTATGAATATCATACTATATACATGTAAATCAATATTTAATTTTATTGTTTAAATAAATGTATGTTTTGTTGATTTGTTGAGCGTGAGCAGTACCCTTGTGAGCATTACCCATAGGGGGACAAAATATTTTGTCGGATAGACTATGAGTATATAGACTCGGAGTATATAGATTAATAATAATAATAATAATAATAATAATAATAATAATAATAATAATAATAATAATAATAATAATAATAATAATAATAATAATAATAATAATAATAATAATAATAATATTAATAATAATAATAATAATAATATCTTTAGAAATAATAATTGGAATAACGAGATATATGGCTCATTCGAAAGGTCTTGGATTGAGCTTTAAAATGAGCTATCGATGAATAATTTTCGTTGGCGGGAACCTTTAAAAATTTAAAAATAATAATATGACCTTGAAAATAAATGTCTTTGTTCTACAGATGACCTTGAAAATAAATGTCTTTGTTCTACAAATGACCTTGAAAATAATAATATTTTGAAAAATAATAATATGACCTTGAAAAAATAAATGTCTTTGTTCTACAAATGACCTTGAAAATAATAATATTTTGAAAAATAATAATATGACCTTGAAAAAATAAATGTCTTTGTTCTACAAATGACCTTGAAAATAATAATATTTTGAAAAATAATAATATGACCTTGAAAAAATAAATGTCTTTGTTCTACAAATGACCTTGAAAATAAATGTCTTTGTTCTACAAATGACCTTGAAAATAATAATATTTTGAAAAATAATAATATGACCTTGAAAATAATAATATTTTGAAAAATAATAATATGACCTTGAAAATAATAATATTTTGAAAAATAATAATAAAATAGTCAAATGACCTTGAAAAATGGTCTCGGGAAAATGTTAATAACTTTTATACTACTAATGATAAAAATTATTTCTATGGCTCAAAAGATAGATCTCCGTCTGGGCTTCAAAATGATGTATCAATTGTTAATTAATTTTGAAAACTCAAAAAGTTCTGGCGCCCCGAAAAGTAGGACTCCGCTAGCACAGTTAATAATATTTTGAAAAATAATAATAATTATATGACCTTGAAAAATGGTCTCGGGAAAATGTTAATAACTTTATGAATAGTGATGATGATGATACTTTCAATAGCTCATTCGAAAGGTCTTGCACCAAGCTTCAAAATGATGTATCAATATTTAAATAATTTTGAAAACTCAAAAAGTTCTGGCGCCCCGAAAAGTAGGACTCCGCTGGCACAGTTAATAATATTTTGAAAAATAATAATAAAAATAATAATATTTTTGAAAAATAATAATATGACCTTGAAAATAAATGTCTTTGTTCTACAAATGACCTTGAAAAAAAAAATGTCTTTGTTCTACAAATGACCTTGAAAAAAAAAATGTCTTTGTTCTACAAATGACCTTGAAAAAAAAATGTCTTTGTTCTACAAATGACCTTGAAAATTTTATGAGTCATACGACCTTGAAAATGACCTTGAATGAGTCATACGACCTTGAAAATGACCTTGAATGAGTCATGGTCTTTGTTTAAATGACCTTGAATGAGTCATATGACCTTGAATGAGTCATGGTCTTTGTTCTACAAATGACCTTGAAAATTTTATGAGTCATCCGATGAGTCATGGTCTTTGTTTCAATGACCTTGATGAGTCATATGTCTTTGTTCTACAAATGACCTTGAAAAAAAAATGTACTTTTAGACTTAGAAAAATTTTTTACCCCCGGGGGGGGGAGGGGGGGGGGTTGTGCTAGCGGAGTCCTGTTCTAGCGGTGCCCAATCCATCTACTATTAGTAGAAAACGTTTTTAAGAATATAAAAAATTATCTTATGTTTATACTGCGATATTTATTAAAATTCCGTAAATAAATATAAAGATTTGGTGCTTAATGTATAATAGAAAAAAAATTTTAATTTAAAATTATTTTTTTTAAATCTTAATAAATCCGAAAAATAATCATAATTTCCTGAAATAATTAAAAATAAAATATAGATGAAATGGTTGGATTAAAGTAACATTAAAGAGCTTAAATAATTAATAATATGTTTTGTGTTTTTGTTTTGCACAAGACGTTCATGCTTGCACAAATTTGTGTTTTCCATACTCTTCAGTGCATAACCAGACATAATCATTGCACTGCTGCATTTACCACTGGCCCAACAAGACTCGGTCTAGAGGAAGCACATTTCAAGGGGCAACGTGACATGTTGTAACTTGTACAAATAAGAACTAAGGAAGGAAATTCAAAAAATATTTAATCATTATGTTATTAGAGTTTAAACTAATAGACTCATTAAGGTGCTAATGCTTTTATTTTTTAATAGAAACAGACTCGTGCTGGACTTCTCTTCCAAATATAACTTATGCTAACATTTGTGGATGTTAATATACAATTTTAATTTTGGATAAGAAAGACAAATTTCTAAATCTATCGCTGATTTTTTATCTATTCTAGCACTTATTTGTTTTCCAGATTAAAATTTTAATAATTAACTAGCTGTATTGCATGGTTCGCTCGGGATAGATTCAACTCAAATATTTGAATTAAACGTAATTGAGTTGCAAATTTAGTATAAATTTTTTTTAAAAATATATAGGGGGATTTTTCAAAAAAGGTATTAAAAATATTCTGAATGAATTATTAAAAATTATAAAATTATAAAGAGGATGAAATTTTAATTGGATGCTGAATTTATATGAAATTGCTATTTGAATTATTTTTAAAAACTTTCTCAAAGAAATTTGTTTAAATAATAACAATAGGAAGAACGTAATTGGATTTGGATAAGTTTTCATTAAATAAATTATTGGAGCATTTATTTGCATTAAGTAACATGAAGTCCGACGAATGAAATACAATAACCACTAATTTACTCAATAGAATGTTATTTATTCACAGGGACTTTTAATATTTCGAGTTCTGTGCGGGTCTTGGATACAACAGCAGAAATTGTCTTGTACTACCTATTTATAATCCGTGACTATATTTATAATACAAATAATGTGTAGAAAATTTTTCAATTAAAATATTGATATATTGTTGGGTTTACCATTTGAGGAAAGAATTTTATCACAATCTGACTTCACGTGTTCTTATTCAAAATAACAAGACCCATCACAATTAAATCTTACTTTCAACAAAGTAGCTTTTTCCATATCAAATCCACTTTTAATTGAACAACCAACCCCTTCACAAACTATATTTTAATAATTTGCAAATCTGACAGACCACTATTATACCTGTCAAGATCCGGGACTTCTTATTTCTACTGAGATAATTAATATTGTCATCGAAATTTTAAATAATTATTTAATCTCTAAATACTCCTGATGCATTTGTCTAGAAACAGTACTTTTCATTGGGACTCTATTATTATTATTATTATTATTATTATTATTATTATTATTATTATTATTATTATTATTATTATTATTATTATTATTATTATTATTATTATTATTATTATTATTATTATTATTATTATTATTATTATTATTATTATTATTATTATTATTATTATTATTATTATTATTATTATTATTATTATTATTATTATTATTATTATTATATACAATAAATTAAATTTTACGACTTATTAAAAGCAATTTATTAATGTGTTCAAAGAAATATTAGTCATTTAAAAGCCTGTCATTGCGGACTTTTTGAGAAATCAACTTTTTTAATTGAGACAAAATGAATTGAATAAAAGTGAATATTCTATTTATAAATGTACTTAATTTTGTTTTCATCAATTCAATTTTAATGATATAAAATAATGAAATGTTTTTCTAAATTGATATTTCATTAATATATTTAATTTTTTTATTGTTTTAATAAACTAAAATGAAATAATATTTTATATTAAAATAATATTCATTGGTTAATGTGATTGTTTCTCTATTAACTTTAATGTTTTCTTTTAATTAAGATTTTTTTTAATATCTTTTATATAAACTTTATTTGTTTTCGTAAATATGATTGGAATAAAATTGAATATTTAAACAAACATACAAGGGCAATTTGTTTAGGGAATATAAATTTTATTTATTAAAATATCATAAGTCATTTATAATTTACAAATTTATAAATTAGAATAAATGAGAATTGAAATGTTCTTTTTTGGCGAAATATTTCAAATTTCTTTTTTAACCAAATAAGTTTATTAACTCATTCATTAGCTCACCTAAGTATAATTTAAAATTGATAAATAAATATTAATTTAAATTTGTTTTTCAAATTGTGTGGTGATGTTTGGGTTGTTCAGATACTCATGATGGTTATTAGGCATAAATAAATGAAAAGGAAAATATCTTTGTAGGAGAGAGGTGTAAGTTGTCAATCAACAATAAAAAGCCTGGCAGTCAAAAAATTAAATAATGATATAAATCTTAAATTGAAAAGAAAAATCTGTTATAAATAATAGCTGGATCTCATGTTACTGGGTTTATTAAATAAATTTTCCTTTTTTAATGCAAATTTGGTGAAAATATTACTTTCCCCAATGAAGTGACCCAGTAAAAATCTCCGTGAACAGTGGGAAATTTGTCTGTTTTTTCAAATAAATTCATTGTTAAAATTAAAACTACCAAAAATTCAAGATCTAAAATTTGATGAAGTATTACTTATTCGTAAATAAATATAAAAATAAAATCAGTATTATTTTTTAAAGACAAAATATCTGGCTATGTTTTGCTATCATTGTTGGTTATATTTTCGAAGCTCTTCTTTGGGTTACAATTTCTATGTGAGTTGATTGAAAGATCAGTCAGTTTATCAATACAATCCATTAATAATTTTTGAAGAACCAATGTGCTTGGTACTTTTTTATTATTATGCCAATTATCAGAGCCCTAGCTAGGGAAAATGGCGCCCCTGGTGCCAAAAGAATCCACCACTCCCATTAATTATGTACTTACAGAAATGGAATTGGTCTTGAAGAGTCAAATTAAGATGCAAAGCTATACAATGCTTTACCAAACTTATATTATAACGAAAACCAATTAATTATAAATATTTATTATACATGTGTATATACATATATAGCTTCATCTCCCATATCAGCGGGAGGCCGAGTTTGCAAGAAATGAGTTGCCATGTTTCACAAAATTTCCCTTACAATGTAAAAATAATTCTGATTCTTTTCTCAATATTGAATAGGCTATTCTCCGATTTCTCGTTTTTATATATAGACTACTGTATCGGGCATATCGATATCTATAACCATTATCATCAATTGTCCTTCCTTCTTTCAAACGATTTTCAAGATCTTTCCAGGCCAAGTAGCATTTTCTATGCTACTTTTTCAAAAACCTTTAGATAGACCAGCAAAACAGTTTGGTTTTAGTTTAACTTTTGAAAACAGTAAACATGGAAAGCAGAATATAAAAATTTAATATGAAAAAAAGAAAGAAAAGCAAAAAAATTTAAATGATCATTTCACAGTTTTGGCGCCCGGGGCGGTAGCCCCATTCGCCACCCCTAGCTACGGCTCTGCCAATTATTACTCACATTTTCCTCAAAATTCGTGCCTTATGAGCCTAAAATAATTTTTGTTATTTAGCATTCGAGTTTGAATTATTAACACTTAAATGCGCCATTTTGATTTGGTGCCTTTGTATTATTTATTTGTGATTAAATCAATATAATCGCTGATCAACAAAATTAAAAATAAAATAAAATATTATATTATATAAAATAAAATCTAAACATTGAATAGATTGTTTAATGGTAAATAATGTAATTTTAATCCTATAAAATCACAAAATAAATAAAGAATATAATTTTTTATGAATAAAAATTTTTTATTTTTCTAATTAAAACCCAATGTAATCAATTGATCTCTTTCATATTTATTTAAATATTACCTTTAACCTTTTTCCCGTTTTGCCTTGAATTAACTCGTTCAGCTAAACTGGTCGTACAAAGAGAAATATCACACGAGGAAGAATTACTAAAACTTTTATTGATATACATTGTTGATGCGTAGAAATGTATAATTATATACTGCTATAATAAAAAAAAAGTTTTAAAAAAATTCTCAAATTTTAGTGACAGAATTGACATGCAATTTCAAAAAAAATAAAACGGTAAAGGGATTTAATTTATATATGATTTGTATAAAAATAACAAAAAATCTATTAATAAAATCAATAAATTTTCTATTACAATAGTAATAAAATAAATGTTTAAATATTGTCATCGAAATAAATTGTCAAAACAAAATTTCCAATATATGACAATTAAAACAAACTGTAAAACAACGTCCCCTCAAATTCTTTTTACACTGGACAAAAAATATCCGAGCTCAAATTTTAAAACTTGGAATATGCTGTGCGAAAAGTTTACAAATATATGTTTAAATCAAGAACCAATGAATATTAATAAAATGATAATTGTCCAGTTGAATATATTAGCCATATAAATCTCATGTCATATTAAATAACTACCAATTGATATATGTCATACTGATCCGTTGATCATTATTTGACATTATTATTTCATCCCTTCTCCAATAACACACTTCAAGGTTATCGAAATTACCACAGAAAATACACAAATTAAGTTTAATGAACTATGCCAAGGATTCCCAACCTTGGGTACGCGTACCAGTAGCGGTACGCGAATTACTTTACTATATATGAAACAAAAATCTATTAAAAATTTGTTTTGCGAAAAAAAACATGACTACTACATTTTAATATTTTACAATTTCTAATTTTCTAAAATTCTTAATGCCATTTGCTACCACATATTTATGTGAAACAAAATTTTCTGCAATGACTGCGATGAAAACCAAGTATAAAGCTTTGCTGGACATTGAATAGGATCTTCGCCTTAAGCTGACAAACATTGAGCCCGATATTTCTTCTTTAGTTAATAATGAACAGGCCCAACCTTCTCACTAACTATTTTTTAAGTCATAATTATATTTTATTTATATATGTTTAGTAGTAAATATATATCCCAATATATATCCCAATTGCATTTTATACCCCATTAAAAAAATAAGGTTTACAGATACGCCGTGAAATTGTTTACAACGTACAGGTACAGTACTATAAAAAGGTTGGGAACCCCTGAACTATGCAATAAAGTTGTTTTGTTAGATTCTATTAAATATATGATTCCAAAATTTTAAATATGGATATCAATAAAAGTAAAATTAAAAGAATGCAAAAAACGATGACAAAAAACAGAAAACATTTGATCTAATAGAAGGCGGAACTTCACGAAATTAACTGACAAGAGACCTTGGTGTGCCAGAATCAACACTGGATGATTAGATAAGAAATGAATAAAAATACGAAAGTAAGCTTCGAGTTTAGAATTAGAAAATAATCTTTTAAAACTAAAACCATAAAACAAGCTGATGATGAAGTATTGTATAATGAGCTCTATTTGTGGTTTCAGCAGGAAAAGATGAAGAAAACTATTATTAGCGGGCCAATTTTAAAATAAAAGCCATTCAACTGAGCAAAAAAATTTATGGGGATTCGGAAAAAAAATTTGAAGCAAGTGAAGGTAGGTTATGTTTGTTGGAAAGCTCGTCACTGCATACATTTTGTGTCAATTTATGGAGAGAAAGAATCTAGTGACATCAAAGCAGCATAGGAATTTACGAAAAAATAGGAAAAGTTAATAAACGATAAAAAACTAACGCTAAAACAATGCTACAAATTTCAATAAACCGGCCTTAATGAAAAGGTTTTAAAATAAAACATTTAATAGCCGAATGAAAAACATCATCTGGAACAAAACAGTAATGTACAGTTGTGTACAGATGCCGATTTTATACATAAACCTTTACCAGTTGTAATTGGAATATATGAAAATCCTTGTGCTTTGCCAGTATATTATATATATCTCAACTTAACTCCTGAATGATGAGTGATCTGTTAGAAATATGGTTTAGAAAAGAGTTTGTCCCTAGTGTAAAAACATTATTTACACGCAGACTTTCCACAAAATAAAATTTTATTAATAGATAATGATCCGTCTCATAAGATTCCGATCAAAGAAAATGGAATTGAAATTGTGTTCTTGCCCCCGAAATAACCGCACTAATCTGAATAATGAATCAAGGAACACTTAGCACATTTAAATGACTTTATATGCGTAAATTTGAATGATCTTAAGGACTCTGGCATATTTTCTTCAATAAAGGAAACCAACATAAAAAAACATTATCCATATGCTAGCACAGGCTTTTAATGATATCGCGATTGCTGCCTTTACAAAATCATGGACAAAACTATGGACAAAACTATGGACAAAACAATTTTTTCTACCCGACCAGATTTTGAACCCAAAAACTTTAATAGCACAGAGAATGATATAGAGGCTGATGTTGTTAATATTTGTTCGAATTCTCGTCATTTTGAGGATGTAAAACTATCAGATGTTGCCCCATCAGATTGCCCCAGCAACAATGCCGCCGCCGACAAAACCGCCCCCCCCCCCCAATACAAAAAAATATACAAAAAAATGTTTTTCTTTAAAAACAATTAAAAATACATACAATTTAAATTTCGATAATACGTGACACCCTTCTTAAATATTCTATTTTACTTATATTATCACTATCATATAAAGGCATTAAAACTCGTAGCCATTAAAAATAGTTCTTTACAGTATTTCATAACGATTTAAATTTTTTATAATACTTTTCAAACAAATAAATTAAAATCGAAGTAATCAGCATTCCTACAAACTGTATAAAACATTTTTTTAAAATTTATTTTGGTTTCCGGCGGTTATGTCGCGGCGGTCATGTTGCGGCGGTAAAGTCGGACGCCAATTGATTAGATAATGTTTTTGATAATGAAATTTTTACAGACGAAGAAATTATTCAAAATGTTTTAAAATCATCAAAAATTGAAATAATTGAACATAAAGAAAATTCAGCTTCAAGTGAAAATGGAAACAAAAATATTAATCAATTATTGAAAAATCATCATTCAGATGCTACTAAGCTTTTTGAAAAAAGATATTCGGTATATCGAGCAACAAGATAATGCATGAAAGATCGATGCAATTATGCTTAGTAAATGACGGAACTATGCTAAAGATCAAGCAAGTCAATAAAAAAACAGTTAAAAATTACTTCATTTGTTATTAAAAAAAAATAATGTTTTAAATTTTTAAAATATTTTAATTCGTTTATTTCGGCATGGGACCTAATTTCTCGGGCTCTTCATGACCGAATTAGCGGGAGTCTTTTTTCATTGTAAAATATACATATACATCAAACAATAGATTTCAACAAACATTTTCCCAAATCGTTCCAATACAGATTTTATCGGTGACTCCGTCAAGCCCTTTTTATACACACATTTTAGTATACAACTACCTCTGTTTTTACACAAATTTTTTTTACACGAATTAAAAAGATTTTTTTCCCTCTTTTTATACGAATTGCTTTGTTTTTAACATGATTTTCAATATTCTATGAATTTTTTTTTGATGTTCTATTAAATTTTTTTATTTTTTGTGAACTCTAACAAGGATTTTTTTATATTTATTATTAATCTTATGTTTGTTTATTGTACTTTTGTTGTTTATTTAGGTATGGAACCAATCTACTATTTTTCCATTCAGCCAATATCTTTTTTTTACACGAATTTTTTAGGAACATATCTATCGTGTAAAAACAGAATTGGGTGTAGTTATAAATCTACATTACTCACGGCCACTTTATTTGACTGTTTAATATTCCGTTTAAAGAAATATATCGTTTTTTTTCAAATTGAAATACATAATTCGGTTTTGTCAATGTTATATGATACAAAACTAGCGCTAATATCAGACTAAAATGACTTTAATTTGAAATAAACATATTTAATTACAGTTTTATTACACTAAACTTACTAAACTATTTATCCAAATGTACAAGTGTTCGAAATGAGTATTTTATAAAAAGTACATCTAAAGTCGAAGTGATATCAAGATCAAATGAATATAAAATAATTATATGAATTCTCAATATTGTCAATGCAAAAATAAATTATACATTAAAACAAAATTTATTCGGATTATATTTATTTTAGACATTATTTTTCAACGATGTGAATTCATTTTTATTTAATATTTACATCGATATTCATAACTCTGGCACACAAAAATTCATTTCATTTAAACAATTTTTTTTAATGAGTGGAAGAGTTTGGGTTTGAAAAATTAAAAATTCAGGAGGCTAGGGGTATGACATCCTTCGCTAAAAATGTCAGAATAGGCAGAAAAAAAGATGCTATTTAGAAAATAGATTTGTTATAAATACATTCGCACCGGAAATAATTGAAAATTTAATGAAATTTGTGTTTCCTTGAATTTCCTTTATGACTATTCAAATGTTTAATTTTGATATCAACCCTAGCTTATATAATTTGTTATTAAATTTACATAATTAAGGGATCCTGCCTCAAATAGGTAATTGGTTGTAAGGAAAATTAAAATTTTCATTGCCTTTTTAGCTAGCTTTGGCGAGAACCTATAGAATAAAGTACTTGTTTTATCGCACCCAAAATAGAAATACAGAAGCACCGCCTAAAGTAAAGTTAAACTCCACAAAACACCCAATAGACACGCATAAACAATGGGACAAATAAAAGAAAATCAAAAATAATAAAATTAATTCAAAGTATCAACTCACAAACGGTTACACAATCAAAAATATAGGAAAAGCTTTAGAAATAGAACCATTAAAAAATCGCCTGAAAATGTAATTGGTGGACACAATTCATCATAGCGTGGGAAATCGTAATCATTAATTAAAAGTAAATTAGAAACTAATTAGTATTATGAAAATTGAAAAGTGCTAATCAGTAGAATTTAGAAAAGACATATAAAGAAAAAAAGTGGTGGAAAATTCCAGTGACAGAAATTTCAAAATGTTGTAATTTCATTGAAATCAGATCACCAGAAAAGGTTTTGTGTTCCGGGATAAATGGTTTCTGTCACGAGTAGTATGAGATCCCCGTTCATTGTGCGGCCTTTGCGATTAGGGTTCTAGGATACTTATCTATCGGTCCATATACATTGTAATTACACGATTGGAAACCATTGAGTTATTCACATGGTCTATTGAACCATATTAGAGCTCAAGCAACTGGTGACCAACACGAGCTGAAAAATGACTAGGACCATTCAATGGGGTGCAGTGTGCCAAAATTTATCTTTAGTTCACATTCAATCACATTAATATATCGTTTTGTGGGTATATCCTTTGGAAACTTGTAAAATATTGGACTTATATTTGACTCATATATATATATATATATATTTGGACAATTTTTAGAATTTCAGATTTCAGAGTTTCAGAAACCAAAATCAGTTTAAAATAATTTTTTTCCAATTGAAGTTGCTGCTTATGTCATTAATAAAATTACAAATAGGAGTAGGCGGGTGTTTTTGCATCAATCAGTGCTGTTATATGTGGGAGTTCGTTGTTTGGAGTCCAAGGAAGGCAGGATAAAACTTGTAAATAGTCGCAGGTGCTATGTTATCATCGGACTTGTGGGCGGAATACGAAACAATAAAGAATATCGCTAGTGTGGGATTTATTAACACTAAACTATGTATTCTCGAACTTTTTATTTATTCTCGAATTTTTATGATTTATTATTATTATTATTATTATTATTATTATTATTATTATTATTATTATTATTATTATTATTATTATTATTATTATTATTATTATTATTATTATTATTATTATTATTATTATTATTATTATTATTATTATTATTATTATTATTATTATTATTATTATTATTATTATTATTATTATAATTATTGTAATTATTATTATTATTATTATTATTATTATTATTATTATTATTATTATTATTATTATTATTATTATTATTATTATTATTATTATTATTATTATTATTAATAATAATATTATTATTATTATTATTTCTAGATATCAGTGGCTTTTTTTCTAGATAACATGAGTTAGACATCTATTATCAAATTACTCAATAATAATAAAAATGATTTATTCTCTGTTAAATTTATTTGTTCAAGAGAAAGAAAATAACGACAAAAAACTCGATAATAAAATAATAATTTAATTAAAAATTTTTAATTCAATAAATTAAACGTGTAACATTTTTTGATATTTAATTGGTTGTTATAGAAAATTTTATAAACCTTATACCTTCGTGCAGTGGTTTCCAAACTTTAAGTTTCTATATCCTATATTTAAGACTTAGTGGATAGAGGCAAATAGGTTATTGCCAAAAAAAGTACCTAAAGAACATATTTAAATATTTTCACTATCTGTCTTACCAATACTTTTGGCACAGTTACATTTAGCTAAAAGGCCGACCAGTAATAAGAAAAATAAAAAATTACAGGCGTTTTTTTGAATTTCTTTATAATTTGTATTTTTATTTATTAAATAAAAATACTGATATATTTGTTATTACATATTGAAACCTAATTTTAATTACTGACCATTTATTTAAAATATTTATCGTCAGCGCCGGTTTGAGATAATTATACGCCCCAGGCGAAAATTATAAAAAGCGCCCTATTTTAAAAATTAGGTACAAAAATTATGATAAAATAAAAAAGTTTAACAAAAAACAATCCATTTATTACTTTATTTCATTTTTTTCGATTGACATATATATAAAAAAAACAGAATTTATAAGAATGATTTTTTCCTGGCTTTCATGTCTGCAAATTTTTCTATTGCTGCCTCCAAATTTAGGTTTGCTACAACATTATTTTCAATTGAAATAATGGCCAAATTATTCAACCTATCTTCCGTCATAGTAGATCGCAAATACGTTTTTATTAGTTTTAATTTACTAAAACTTCTTTCACCACTCGTAACACTAACAGGAATTGTTACGAGGATTCGTAAAGCCACCCACAGATTTGGTACTGTACTTTTCAAATTATTATCATTGATAAATTGTAAACATATTAAAGGATCTTTAACATCATCTGGTACCAATTGCTTCAATGATTCGATTTCCTCGCACAATTCTATTCCATTTATATCACTACTGGCCTCATTTGTTAATTTCAGATGTAAATCTTTGCAACTCTTCAGCAAATCACAACGATTTTTATTATTGTGAATATTGAACAAAAAACCCCACGAATCTTCGAAATCTTTCATTTGCTGAAACCTTTCTGATATAGATATCAACGATTGATCCAGCATAACATTAAAAACATGATTTTTATAATATTTTTCTGGGTCATTTACATCTGGAGTTTCATCGTCACACTCATAACTAAATTGTTTTTGTCGCCTTCTGATTCTTACAGCTTTAAATTGTGCGTTCACGTTTAATAGCGCAGCGAGATCTTTGGCCGATTTTAAAGCATCAGAAAAACCGGAGGTCTCTATAATTTTCTAGAAAAATCTTACAATTCCGAAGAAGCTCGATGGCGTTACTCATATCAAATGTAGCTTTTTGCATGGATTTGCTGACAATATTAAATTTTGACAAAAGTACGTACCAGACAGATAATGTTAACAAAAACTCGAAATCTTCTATTTTTTCAGATAAAGAGCTAGCTTCTGAAACAACTGCAGCATCTAATATTGTGTCTTGCAACTCATTTAATGCGTTTCTAATTTCCGTGATTTCAAACATAATTGCTTTAATGCATTCGATTCTACATTCCCACCTCGTTTCACTTAAGGTTTAGGATTTAATGATTTAATATGTTTTTTCAATATATTCCATCGTCCAACAGATGCAGCAAACAAAGTATAAATTCTTTGAACATATCCGAAAAACTTTATGCACATTATTGAAGAAGAAACACTATCACCAATTAGTAGGTTAATTGATTGACAACCGCAAGGCATAAAAAACGCTCTTGGATTTTCTTTTAAAATTCTAGCTTGCACTTCCTTTAATTTTACCTTTCATATTAGCGCCGTTATCATATCCTTGCGCCTCTACAGTTTGCTAATTCCAAATTGAATTCTTCTAAACTTTCAGAAATATCATCATATAATCCTTTTCCAGTAGAATCAAAAACTGGTTTAAAGGATACAAAATGCTCTTTTATTTCCATATCCTCAACATCATAAAATCTTAACGTTATGGAGAGCTGTTCGATATGGCTTATGTCAGGTGTGCAGTCTAAATAATCGAAAAATATTTCGATTTACGAACAGAATCCAAAATATGACTTCTTGTCATATCACCAAGTGTACTTATTAATTCGTTTTGTATAGTTTTTCCACAATAATGAACATGAATTTCTTGTGAGACCACCCTGCGCAAATGCTCATTTAATGGTAAATCAAATTTTCCTAGAAGTTCAACAAGGCCTAAAAATTTCCATTATGCGGAACAAATAACTTATCACAAGAACCCCGAAATGCTAAATTATTTTTTGACAAAAAATAATGTTATGTTTATTAATCTTTCTAGTACCTTTTTCAATTATATTTTCTTGGACTATCAAAGACTGCAAATTCTTATCAATAGTTTTATTGCCCTTTAATCTTAATCGAGTTTCTATCCAGTTTTTTTTCACATTTTAAATGTGAAACTGACCGTTCGTGCATTTTCAAGCTGTCGTGAATATTTTTCCAATCCCATAAACCAGATTTGGCTAGATTTGACCTACCTGATGGATCAAAATTTTGCAAAAAAACAAAATACAGAATTTTTGGATCTGAATAGTGCAACCATTTTCTTAGGAATTTTTCACCATTACTTATTTGACGATAAAAAGCGAATTGGAAAAGCTTCGATTATTTTCATCTCTTGGATAAATATGTTGTTGATTACACCTTTCTTCGTTTCCATATAAGTCAGTTACAAAAATATATGGTCAATTTCCGATGTTTTAAATTTTGTGGCATAGCCCAATATCATTATAATTTAAAATATTTTCAAATACAGAATGAGTTGAATCACAAGGAACAATTATTTCAGTTCCGTGAGAGACATTAAATTATCCTCATTGATAAATTACAATTTCAGATTCTGATGACACATTACCTATATCGTCCTCTGAGCTTGAAGATGTGACTCGAAATGTTGATTATCATCGGCTACTGATTTACTGGAATTAAATATTTCAAATATTTTATCGTGCTTATCAGCTTGTTGTTGTCTATTTATTTGTCCGTGTTCCGATATTACATACCCACTCAATTCTTTTTGGGGGAGGCATACTTAGCTATGGCATAAATTTAATAAATATATTATATATTTTCCAATATATTGTTTAAAAAATGATCTTAATCTTACCT